>JAAAKL020010892.1:0-14025 GCA_010016065.2 Carybdea cf. marsupialis auct. non (Linnaeus, 1758) | reverse complement strand
CCAATGATATTTATTGGTTTAAATATTTCATATCTCTTTTAAGGTCTATTTGAGCCTATTGTAGTTATATATATATATATATATATATATATATATGCATGTACTGTTTATGTATTTGTATATATGGGTCAATAATTTATCAGTCAGAACCATGGTATTGTACTTCACTACTGCTAAATGACCACAAAGTGAGATCTTGGCTCTCTCTTCTTCCATAATTCTTATTTATGGCACATAGAATCTTTGGCACGATTATCATGTACCGTTGGTATCATACTAATGTTGAGATAGATTATTTATTTTTATTATTGTTGTTATTATTTCAATGACCGTGTTTTCCGTCTTTAAACTCATCATACTTCTAAGTCGATGTGACGTATGACATAATTTAGTCTTCGTATGCCATGGGCAACTGAAGGCTACCTTAAGCAACATGCATCGATTTCTTCTGCTTGCCGATTCTCTCCCCCAAAAGTTCCAGACATGCCTTTGTCTTTATGGCTCCTTAAGCCATTAACTAGCTATAGAAAAGGAGCATTGCGTAAAGTAAACAAGCAATGTTGTACAAAACGATCACATCTGGATTTTTCACAATCGATTGCACTCATTGTCTAATCGACGTTCAGTTATCATACGTTATTATGACGAGATGAATGCATCAGAGTAATCCTTTGTAAACCAAGTGTGTCAAAACATGATGATGTCAAAGGCATTTTGAGCTGGTCTGCATAGATAGAGCGAACACGTAAGGGTTTGAAATTGCCATTGTCGGACGGAAGGAAAGGATGACTATTAAGTAGGTAATTTAGAATAGGAAAATAGGAACATCAGCAGTTCATACTGATCAGCATTGCTTGTGTCTGGTAGCCAAGACAGTCGAACTACCAACTACAGTCTCAGCATAGAAGAGTTCCTTATGAGAGTGGTTTAGAGAAGAGTTTCTTGCCGTGCCATATTTTAAAAACTCATTTTACAGAGAATTTGAGCTCCCTCCGAAAAAAGTGAACCAAAAGCTTAAGATAAAATACCTGGCTTCTTGACATTCCTTTTCATACAGTCTGATTTGGAAAAGGAAGCAACGCTGACCGAATTTGTAACAGTCTTATCTCGTGAAAAAGTTTATAACCAGAATTTGTCCAAATATTGTTGATTTACAGATGCCGTTGGACGGATAACATATTACTACGATCTACACACTTTTGCATAACGAACACCTCCTGTATTTGATATGTTCGTTATCTGAGGAACTTTATTATCTTGTGGAAATAATTTGTAAAAATGATATTCACGTGCGTATACATAATATACCCTCTCTGTGTAAGGTGTCTATTTATAGCGATCTCTTGAGTGGTGAACGTCGACAACATAAACCAAAAAGAGAGAGGTATATGGTTTATGGATTTATATCAGGGAAAATAGTGTAGGTTTTGATATGAATGGGAATAACTGGGAGAAGAAAACCCTTGACATTGTTGAGCAGATCGTCGTCCACGTAAAGTCTCATACAATACCCGTGAACAGTTGCTGAAAATACTCGCTCTCCAAAACCATCAAGAACTGCTTAGGTGACATGCGTTAAGATGAGCAAACGAAGTTCAGAGTTGACAAGACATGGTAGGGTTCATGAGGAAGAGGTCCCGTAAACTAACGTAATAGCTCGGGTCAAATCGATCTCCTTTAAATGTCGACCATCGTAGGATAGAAAATGAAACTTTACGTATCTACGGTGATTTATATTTTGTTTTTATTAATGTAATGATGCACGTAATATGGACTACCTTTTATCTATAGTTACGAAGTCTATAGGTTATACGTAAGGTAGTTTGATATTTGTAAGGCTGTAAGTATATTTTAAATAGAAAAATAGGGGAAGAAGGTAGACACTGGAAGAGGTAGGTAGATAGGGCAGATCTAGGTAGATAGGGCAGATCTAGGTAGATAGGGCAGATCTAGGTAGATAGAGGAAATTGTAAGTAAAAGTTAGTGCATGAGGTAGAGTTAGGTGTTATCAAAGTAAGAACAGAATCTGATATAGAAAGATAAATACACAAGTAGATCGACATGGCCAAGTAAAAGTATATAGTTTGTTAGGGAAAGATGTAGAGGTAAACAGATAGGGTAAAGTACCTTGCTGAGATGTTGCTGATTAAAATATGTCGATTTAGAATTGAACTCAAGTACTCCTTATATTTATACCCTAGCCTAGGCTCAAACTTTATTTTTAAACTGAAGGAAGGTCATTTAATTTCGCTTTCTTGTTCCTCTTTTTCTTAAGGAAGTCTTAAGTTCTACCGTGTGCTCTATGCGAATTTCGAGAAGGTTATAATACCCAACACGCACTCAATTGTTTCTTGTAAACGTGTAAAGCCTCATTAGATGATAAAGCGCTTGCATGGGCGGTACTTGCGGGCCTATTAAAAACGTTTAATTGTATTCGACATGACTTGTTGGTTGCTGAACTGCACGCATACTGACTTGGATATAGTGTCTTCAGCTTAGCTCATAGTTATTTTTCGCGGAGAAAACAGAGAGTGAAAATAAATGGCAGTTTCAGTGAATGGAGTGACTTTCAACGAGGAGTTCCTCAAGGGTTAGTTCTGGTCCCTCTATTATTTGAGTTGTAAATGATGTTTTTTTATTCAGTAGATGACGTGACACTTGCAATAATGTAGTCGATACTACTATATTTTCATATGGATCGGACTTAAATCGAGTCTCCTGAAACACTCGTTGTGCTCAATGGTTTAAAATTTTAATTCCATAAAACAGATAGAAAATGCTGAAAGTAATGATAGAGATTTTTAAAACCGTAAACAATCCCAGCCCTCTTTTTATGAAAGACGTTTTTACTTCTGAAGAACAACCAAACAATCTCCGAATTATTAATAATCATATTTCGCCAAGAGCAAGAACATCAAGATATGGCACCGAAAACATAAGACATATCGGACAAGAGATTTGGTCACATCTCCTAATGATCGCCTACTGTGGAACAATTCACAAGAAATTAAGTAAAGAGAAGCATATGCAAAATTACACAACGTATACTGGTTTTATTTCGCACATCATCATATTTTGAGTACAACAGTTTGCTTTAATTAGCTGCTAATAGCTATTGGCAAAGACAGCTAATTGCAGTTAGATCGGTTAAAAGATGAGGGTAAATTTGCGCATGATTTGGCAACAAGTCGCATAACCAGTGTGGCAGTTGTGGCCAGGCATACATTTTGTGATTGTCTCGTTCACTAGATTCCATACTCAAGGACAGGATGTTCACGTCACTCCTTCTGGAAGTCCTAGCATCCACCTGTAAAAAAGATCACGGAATACTTGTGGAATTCCCAAAAAGTGCCTGAAAACAAGACATGCTCATGGAAAATAGGGTGCTATAAGTAGAACTGCCCTGGAAATGTGAGGATCCGTTAGCAATTTGTGCGTTAGGATACTCAACTAGTTGTCTTACTTGTATCAATACCGTTATGTCAATATCAGGAATTGATTGCCATCACTCACAGAACTTGCTCAAGCCCCTCTTGAAACTCCTGGAGTTCTCCTAGAAATTACTTTTTCAAAAGTAGTAGAATCCGGAAAGAGGACGTACTTTAGGACGGCCCTTTGCAGGCTCCTGTCTTAGCTTCCTTAGTTACTCCCATATATTGCGATGTGCTAGTGATGTCAGACACTCGACACAGACTATCAGCCTCTGTCTCTCATGCCTTTAATTATTCCGGTCAGTGATCAATTTTCCAATCCTGTTGCCCGCCTGACATGTGCTAGAAAAACATAAAATGTAGATCTCTGACCTTTAAAAATAGCTGCCTCACGGTATCTGCAAATGTAAAGACACCTACTGCGCAAAGAAGCATTAAAAATACGAAGGAAGTATTACCTCACCTCTACAGCTGTTGGGGTGTATTGAACATATATAAAACGGTAATATTGTAGTGGATGGTGCTGCAGGATAAAACGATAGCTGCTGACTGTCTTGCGGTTGAGCATATCACTACGTTGACGACCCAATCGTGTGGATCGAAGATGGCGCATTAAATAGACATTAGAGCTAATCTGACGCATCACTATCAGCCTCTTGTCTAAGACAAGACTTGAGGCACAGATATTTAAATACATCGTTGATCAATAATCCAATCTGTTGCACATGGTCACATTTGAACCCAACTTAATATAAATCCGACAATTGAGAGCTCTATCAATGAGGCTCTGATCAACATTTGCGCTCTGATTTCTTACAGATGGGTTCGCTAGAAATGAGAAACTCCGGTTTAGTAACAGTAATCTTTGAAAACATGTCTAAACAAACAGGTCAATGAAAAAGCTAAAACCGTCCATCCACCATTTGGGCTAACAAATCTGAGGTGACTGGATTAGTGCAAGTGGATCACAGAGGCTTAGGGTAATTGTCGCCACGGTCTAATCAATTTTTAAAACTTTGAAATCCCGTCCTGCTGTATCTATTGTGAAGATGTGCTTAATAAGTGCAGTGGTCATATGAATTTGGACGTGATTTCATTACCTGTTTGTTTTCCGCTTGATGATTCCGAAGTCGCGGAATGCGGCACTAGCGGTTGAATAATAACCATCCATCTGACTGCAAAGCGTTCACTGAGGTATTTGTTTAAGCCGAAATCTTGTTATTTTCGACTGAACGGATCGGACACGGTAGCTGTCAAAGCCACTTGGAGACAATAACAATCAATATGAATTAACTATCAATCACTTTTGCTCCCAATCTTCAGTTTGATTGTCATTTTGAACATTATCACCTCGTTAAAGAAATTGGTAAGTTGACAGTTCTAGAATAAAACAGTAAAATCTCGTATCTGCGAACAGAGGAGTTCGTTGAGAGTGACATCAAACTGTCACAGGCTATGTTAACCTTGATAGAGGACAAAAAGGTAGCGTTAAAAGACTGAGATTGTTAGTCCAATCAAGTGAGGAGGAACACTTGTCAAGATGTGAAAAGGCTTCTTTTTATGAGTGACCGTCGTTCTAATCATGGATGTTTTATTTTTTAGAGGATTTGGAAACTCTGGGGAAATAACTGTTACATGCCAGGGGAAACAAACATGCCCTGTCGTTTTATAAGAAAACATTGAATAATATTGACAATGTGAGATAAAGTTTATTTGTATCTGCAGTTTCCAACCAGGGCCTTCGAAGTTTTGACTCGCTCAAGTCCGAGTCGGGTAAATAGGGTATTCAAGGCCATGGGAAACTTTAAAGTACGTTTTTTAATCTCGTGACCGATGCAATATTTAGTCGCGACTGTGATCCGATATGAGTCAATTGGATGCGACTTCCAATTTTTCATTTTATGAAATGATAAGGCCAAAAATTGTTCTGTAAACCCTCGCCTTCTTCAGTTGGTTACACATAATCATAAAAAACGTCTGTCCCTCTTCCGTTCAACATCACCTTCTGCGTCGATGAACATAATTATAGCTTCCATAGCCTGTCTGCGCAGGTCTTTGTATAGATCTTAGTAATTTATTTATTAAATATCACATTTGAAATTGATGAATTGGCATGAGTTATATTTGCAATTGACCAAAGTACTTTAATAAGCAGAAAAGCGACACGTTGATGTTGAGCTCCATGACCCAGTGAGAAAAACGCCAACAGAGCTGTTTGAGCTGCTCTTGTAGAAATTTACTGACTGTAATTTTTCTCACCTCGTATTTTACTTCTGAAATTGTCACAGCTAGGGTTAAGTGAATGATTTAGAAGCTGCTGACGACTTTGTTTCCTTCGTGGTTATAACACCGTTCATTAGAAAGGAAGTAGTCATTAAAGGAAAGATCTCGCCTTGTTAATTTCATTTGAAGACAGGAGAGGCAGGGAGGGTGTGCTTCCTCCAACTCCGTACGTGAATCAGAGACGTTGACTTAGCAAATTTGTCAGTTCCAAAAATCGAGAAAGCAATATCTTATGGGAAAAAAGGAAGTGTCAAGTTCAGATATTTCCATATAGATTGTTTCTCGACTTGCTCCAATTTATGTTACCGCTAAATAGACGAAAAAGTGTTACAGAGACATAGCGTCTAGATTTTCCAAACGTGTTCTGAATCTAGAACCTTAAGGGAAAATGAACTAAAACATTTCCGTGGTATTTTCCTCTTGGGCCGTAAAATAGGATAAATATTTCCGTTTTATAGAATAGTTTGAAAATTGGTTAATTCAATGTACTGTTCGAAAAAAAATTTCATTCTTTATTGAAATTTGATTCTTAGGTAGGCGGCGTCAGGAGCCATTTCTTTCGATCATTTTCAAGCATTTGATCCTCACCTTGGATATTTTGAGAATTATTCCATTTTGTTTCTTAATGTTAACGCTCATAGGCATAGCTTATGGTTGCGAAGGAGAGCGACACAAATGAGCACTGGTCCTAACCAGATTCTAGAAATTTGGCAAGTGCTTGACTATGAGCCGGAGAGAGGGCCAGTTCGCAAATAGTAGGAGCGACGGCGGCAAACAGCCATAAAAGTTGAGTATGCATGAACTTCTAAACTTTGGAAAGGATTATGTAGTGAGAGGCTGTAAAATGTAAGAACTTGCTGTCCATAGAGGGGATATGTGTATTTAAGGCCATTTTGTCAAAGTAGTTCAGATCATGAAACGAGTGCAATAGATTGTAGTCGCTTCTTAAAATAAACAGGAGTAGATAACCTCGTTCTTGCAAGGAATCGAGGGAGTGTTGCTACCAACAACAATTTGGGTTCGCGGGTTCTTTCTCGTGTGAAGTGAATTTTAAAACGTACTTTCTTGCCGAAGGAAAAGATCAAGCATCTTCGGCCCTTTTCGCAGTTCAACTGAGACAAAAACTAACATGCTTGAAACAAGTAGAACTAGTGTCTTCAGTAACCAAATCATTTGCTTATCGTTTTCGCAAGACACTGTAACAAATCGTGTGGAGTGAAGGTGGAACCCTTTCACGAAGAATTTTTAAAAAATGTTAGGATTGTAATAAAAAGATCTAACCCTCCCTTTTGCTACCACTAGAACCTGTTGCTTCTTGAATAAGTGTTTCGTATCTAGCCCATAGATGATTTAATATTCGGCCCGTTTCCTCTGCCGGCTTGCGACATTCGTCTTCCCCTATTCACCCATGTGAAATTACAAGTCTGATATCCCTCTGATCACCTCGATGCACTTTCAAAGGCACATGTTTTTTTGTTTTGTTTTTTGTCCAATGGCGTAAAAATTCACAAGAACGGAACTTCCAACATCATTCCCCCATTTACCTTCTGTGGCCAATTGAGAAATTAAGGTTTTGTGGATTTTTTTAATTTTCATATCATTTTAAGTGCGTAAGGATTAGTGAAGGCCACATATTATTTCATCCCTTTGTATTTTTATAGGGACTGAGAATCTGTAATTTGATATATAAATTTAAATCTTAGTGTTCATTTGAATATTTTAAACCCTTTTAAATATTGAACTCTCTGTTGATATCAGAAATTAATAAATGTTAAATCAGTGTGCCCTGCTTATTCCCAGCCCCGCCCCATCTCCCACTCGTAAATTGTGCAGACAGCTGAGAAGTTAAAACACTATTTCTCCTGCCCCTTGGATTACCTACAAGTGCGAGAATAGACATGTTCAGAATGTACTGAAGGGCATATCGATTTGGTTTGCCGATTAGAAGTAGAGAGAGAATAATTGGCCCCGGAACGTAGTTGGTATTGGCGTCTTACATCTTGCAGCGTGAAATTGATTTGAAACTTTCAACTTAATGGATAAGATACGAAAATTCTCGTAGCTCTAGTAGAGGCTATGCATGATTAGCAGTACTTCTGTAAGAACATGCCTTTGTATTTATGTCATCGTTTCTACTCCTTTATACATACGACATCTACCTCCTCTACTCAGACGAGAAACCGGAAAAGGTAGAAAGAGCAGTTTCTCATATGATGCAACATTTCGACATATGCTGAGCAGAAACAATCTATAAGGACTTTAAAGGGCAGTCATTTTCCATTCGCCAACCATGGCTGTCACTGATAACACACAGACTGTCTCCGGAGACAGCAAACTTAAGTCGCTCCCAGTTGTGATAACTTGGCGGCAGAAGGGACAGACACGAAGTCAACCCCAAAGACGAATCCTTAATGACCTACCTGATAAGCTCATGTAAAAGAATAGAAGCCTGATGACAGCTGTCTCCACAATTCCTATCTGTTTGCAGAGGGAAATTTATCTTGACTTATAATCTGGATATTTGAAACGCATGTAGGTGCGAAAATGAGAAAAAGGGAAGATACATTTATCTACTACGATGTTGCTTCACTTAAAGGCAGGGTTAGACCTTTAAACAGTGTTAGCTTCTGGCCATGAAAGGGCAGAGAGTAGATATGTGTCCAAATCGATCTTTCTTGGTACTTTCTTGACGTCTTATTTTGCCAAGGGTGGAAATACCTCTCCCCGTGAACAAACTCTTATATAGACAATTAAGTAACTGTTCTGTGATATCTTTGCGTATGTACACAATCAAGCTTCCTTACAGCTTACTTGCTAACCTATATATATATATATATATTTACTGTCTCTTTATCTTTTAATATAGATTTATTCTGATTTATTAGAGAACATAAATACTTTCGTCAGTCGCAGATCATTGTGTATTTCTCGAAAGCAGGAATATCGTATGTTAGTGTCAAACCCATTTCCTGTCGGGAATTTTTCAGCGAATATTCTGGTGTGTAAAAATAACAATTAGTCCTTGAGGTGCCAATTTTTCATACTTATAGCACCTTTAGTACTCCCCTTTTGTGAAACGCTATAGGTGTTTTGTTTCAGGTGCTACAATTTATTGGGGCAGGGGCTTTCCCCTTTACAGGGTAATCGGGCAACAATGTATTTTCAGCACATTTCAGTGGCGTAACCAGCACAAAAATAGGAAAACGGTTTAGTACATATATTGTCAATACGTTAAACAGACAAACAAGGTAAGGAGTGACAGACATAATAGCTAAGAGGCCTGGATCCCAGTGATCACACATATGCATTTTTGTGTTGGTCCTGTATTTATCCAGGCAATTTGATGTTTCGTCCTCGCTAGCATGTTTAGCATTTTCATGCAATGCTAAACGGCATCTCTTTCATTGGTGTACACAGCAGACTCCAGGTCCTTTGCAGAAGTACAAACACTACCTGTCAGTGTTCATAACAATTTATACAGTTTTAGAATTCATCAGGTCAGATAAAATAGTTATATTGTTTTTCATGACTTTGTGAGTAGAGTTTTATTCTATGCATAATTTTACATTGTTCATAGATGCATTATCTATCCTGTTATCATACTCATATGAAATAGGGTTTTAATGATGGTTTTGGTCCTATCTAAAATCTGAAGATCCTGTCTAGGGGAGGAGGGGATAAGGTGTCTGGAAGTCAGGAGTAAGATCTATATGGCGGGGTACGAATTTTTAGGAGAGATGCTGAGTTGTATAGACACTGTGCATGTCAAAATTCCTTTTCCATGTGATCGGCAAAGCAAATCAAGGGCACGAATCAGCAGATAGCCCCTTTTAAGGGAGTCCAAGGGCACCCCCACCGAGTAGAATGGGTTTAGGAGTGAACTTGTAATCATGATCGTGTTACCTGTGATTCTCAAATGAACTATTTAAGTTGACCAGAATCTAATGAATTTCGTTGAAAAGTTATGGCATTGCACTGAAATTTTCCGAACCAATTTAACTCTGTAAGAAAACTCACATTAGAGCACTAACGTTTGTAGATTAGTGTGTCCAGTTGTCGTGAGTCTATAAATTGGTGTATAGATATTTTAGCGAAACATATCTGCACGTCATTTTATTTCTTGGGGGTTTACTATACGCATTGAAAAGTTTGATGTAAGGATCTACTTGAATTTAACTGAAGATCTTTAGTAGATCTGATTTTTATTGTTAACTTTTCTGCAGCTCATATCAATGAAGATGATGGCCACGTCGACGAGCTTCGAGAGTTTCAGGCATTACAATAGGTATGATCTACATAGATTGTCTACTTGGTTGCATGATATTTTTTTACTCCAACGTAACCTGAGAGTTATGTCTGGTTGTTCCTGTATTGTAAACTATATCTGTATATGAAATAGAACAATGCTTTCCAGGTGGAGTCTAGCGGATCCACCAACGGGGTGACGACAGATCTTTGAAGGCATAGGAGACCAAGTCGTAATGGGAGGCAGCAAGAGTCGGGATACAGGAACTGTGCGATTAAGTTGCCGTCTATTTCCATTTTATCGGATGGAGTTCTACCAAAGTAAAATCTTCTTACCCTGATCTCTTTAAACCAAGTCTTAAAACGTACCTTGTTTATTGTAAATAGTAAAATACGCATGCATAGATTGTGAAGCACCATAGAACAAGTAGTGTTTGTGGCGCTATAAAAATTTATCTTTATTATTATTATTATTATTATTATTATTATTATTATTATTATTATCTGCATGGATTTCTCCATATAGTCGAACACTTAATGACGGAGGTGTAGGAAGCTGAGGATTGTAAACTAAGGCTTTCTTTGGATAGTAGAGATCCTCTTGATATTACGTTTAGTTTTAACGTTTTATCAGTTAACTTAGCTGATAATTGAAGTTTTGAAAATAAACTAAAAAACCAGAATGGTTTCTCACCAACAAGATAATTTTGAATTTTCATTAACTAGTGTAATGCGGGAAAGGGAATAACGCTGTGAAAAGGTTTAGAAACGCCAGATAGCAGTAAACATGTTTTCCCGCTTATGGGGCCTACTCAATAGACCCATAGTAGCAAACTCTTTTTGACCATTTGGAAAAAATAGTCAATGTTTGTTAGCGTATATAGATGTTTAAAATTATCGACCATAAACATTTCGTATGAATAATGCAACGATTTTAAGGATGAGTTCTATTTATAGAAAGAGAGACAAGTAGCTTTAAGGGTCACGGAGGGTGCATCTAAACGTATCCCCTCTAGTGCTGTATCCCCTCTTGCTATTTACCAGTAACCTGCTACATCTCTGTGCTAAGAGCGAATCATACCAGTTGAGTAGTGCCTTTCTCTTAATTTTTAACATTATAACATCCAAGTTGTTTCAGGGCTCTCCTGTATATTGTGAGTACCGACTACTGATGTCAATAATTCATCCGATGGAAATGAATTCTAAGTTTCCACTACTCTAAGGAGCAGACGTGAACGCTTCTTAATGATTGATAGGATGGTTGTTGACGTATTTGTGTTAAAATTTTAATTTATGAATTAGCTTAGGGTTTTCATTTATATGAGATTTGATCATAGATAAGCCGTACCTTATCCATTATGATTTAAGTCATACCTCAAAGTCATTTGATGTGGTAACTGGTTAGTCCAACTTTGAGCCGCCTTTTTACAAAAGTGCTTGTGTGGGTGGGCGAGTTTTTAACTTGTGGACCACTACTTTTGGCTATCCTGTACCTAAACTTAAGGTATTTTGCACATGACCCTCCTTTAGAACCTGATTGCAGTTTTGTGGTTAGTAAGCAAGGGCATAATGCGACTTGGCATTTCGAGCGCATTGCGGAATATGAAGAAGCTTTTGACGGCATTTCTGAGGGCTAGAAGTTTATCTATAAAACAATAATGATGCCGCTTGTGTCTCTTATAAATAGTTCCAGTACATTATGTTGTAATTCTTCCCTAGTACGGAGTTGAAAAGAGCTCCCTGTCTGCTGCGTTCCCCTTATTAAATACATAATTAGCAGTACCTCTGCAAGAACATGCCCTTGTTTTTATATCATTGTTTTCTACTCCTTTATACTTACGACATCTACCTTCTCTACTCAGACGAGAACCCGGAAAAGGTAGAAAGAGTGGTTTCTTCTTTTTGGATTCTCTCCCGTCGCATCCGTTTCTCTCCACCTTACACTTATTCGATTGTGTAATTAAGCAATTTTATTTCGTACATGATAGAGGGTGTGGCTGGAAATTTTTAATCGATTGATTAATAGGAATCCGGCAACTGTGCTCTCAACAATCTCTGTGTGCTATTGTGTATCCAAATGTTTTTTTGGATAGCCAGCTTTGCAACTCTTCTTCTATCCCAGGGGAATTGAGAGGTGCCTTACAGTCGATATTTTCTCCACTATGTAGATCTGTTGCGAAGACGTTTCTTCATCGACTCCACAGTAGTTACATTCCCACAGCAAGCACACAGGTCACCTTATCGTTTTTGGTATCATACCTAAATCTCATTTTTACCCAGTTGGTACTGTAATTCACAGTGCAGTTCGCGTTTTGTGGAATGATCAAGGATATTACAACAAGACTTGTACTCGAACTTCTGGGTTCAAGATCCTTGCTTTATGAGTCAATTTCTCTAACCACTTGTTCACGCTCAATATTTCCCTTGCTTTGCCCGGTTAACCTTGAAACTCCACTGTTTATATTGATTTTGCTATGGTACTGATCTGCAACCTTCTTGCATCCCTACTCCCATTTTTAAGTGCTAGTAGATCTGTAAATATACTTGACTGACGTTTGGAAACGATTCTTGAGAGAAAAGGGGTATTCACCCCTATTTTATTTCTTCAAAGCATCTTAAATACAGCTGCTACCTTTTGTTCATAAATTTAACTAAACAAATATCAAATTATGCAACTTCATCACTTGGTTAATTTGTGATTACAACAATTTTTACCCATATATGTCAATAAAGTTAAAATATCACAATATAAGGCATGGATCGCGTTTATATCTTCTATTTAACTTGAATGCAAACTAAGCATCACGTTTACTTACTTTGCATCACTATGCACAATGCACAAGGTAGGAGGCACAGATATGTCACAGACTAAATACCGTCGTCATGCTGCTTCAGAAACCGATGTTTTCCTTTCACCTGACTGCGTCTCCTGTACCCATTTTTTATCGCACTTCGATGATGGGCAATGCTTTTCAGACTTACGATTTTCATACCGACACAATCTTTGATGGAAATGTTAAGAACCATCAAGTGCTTGTTATCAAATATATACAGGCGTGCATTCGGACTTTCTATATGTAATCGTTCAAATTGTTAGGAATAAAACCTAAAAGCAACTATGTGCCATATTGGGTTTGCTGTTAAAGCTATGCTACTGTGTCTAGCGAATATTAACCGGGCCGTTGCCCATTAAGAGATGTAAGCAATGCTTTTAACAAAGGGTCTCCTCTTATGTGTCTCTTACGTTTCCTCTTATTGAATCCACGGATCAAGATTCTGATAGATTGCGAATCAAAAGTCCCCAAAGGGATATTTGAGGACCAACGTTTGAAGTCCTTTTGGTAGCTTTAGAGTAATACATATTTAAATTTGTTGATATATGAAGTGTACGGTAATATTTGGTGTTGTTTGTTTGTTAGAAAAGAGCCTTGTTTGAAGTGTACATGGGCATGAGAATTGTAGGGAATGATATCTGCAATTAAATTTGCTTGTTAGCAAAGGTTATATGGTAGGGACGTTTCGAACAATTACAAAGACAGAGAGGCAGAAAGACCAGCAGACAAACTTATGCAGCTGCCTTTTTGATAAGAACAAACGTAAGCAAACACACACACATACACATATATATATATATATGTATATATATATATGTATATATATATATATACCCCTACATATTTAAACATATATTCAACAGTTTTGACAGTGCTTGGAACAGTGCTCGAAACTTGTGCACGATACATGTAGACATATAGAGCTATATAGGTACAACCGGATTTGGTGTAAGTTTCGCGATTATTGGATCTTCAGCAACCATCAAAAACTGTAGTGTGTAACTCCTTCATAACATTGTTTATATATATGTATATATGTGTATATATATATACAAATATTTATAGCCAAACAGCCGACATATCTGTATATATACATATACAAATATTTATAGCCAAACAGCCGACATATCCGTCTGTGTATAAAGACTAAAATAGACTCAAAAAATACACTTCAATTCAAAGCTTTCGATATTATCTTCATCAGTTGCTGATGAAGATAATATCGAAAGCTT
>JAAAKL020010891.1:0-14025 GCA_010016065.2 Carybdea cf. marsupialis auct. non (Linnaeus, 1758) | reverse complement strand
TTAAGGAGGGACGTAGTGTTTTAAGTACGTAAAGGGAGGAGAGGTGTATGAAAAGAGTACGGCGGCGTACAAAGGGAAAGGGAGTCAAGATTCTTGTGTAATTGTATGTACGTACTATTTGAACATCTGCATGGAGAAAGCTCGGATCCTAGTATGAGTATCCTAATATGAGTTTTTGCGCAGCAGTCATGTTGAAGCTGTATGTTTACTTCGGTTGCTGTTTTCACTGGTGGCATTTCGTTCTCCACTCCTGCAAAAAGATGACCTACGAGTTCTGCTTTTCTCCCTGTAACCTCCAGTTCCCGTGACTGAAGATACTCTTTCAATTCCTCAACTTTCATTCCATTTACTCGGTCAAAATCCATTCTGTACGTATAGAACTTGACTCACTCAAATTTTTCTCTGCGAGTGGTGCGTAAACATGTAGTACAAATTTTATTACCCTAAACTAGTCCCAGACTCCCAAAGAAATTTGCGGTCATCCCTGTCGGATTGGTGTATTGCTGATAATAGGCACGTATTTTGATCCAGACGTTGATCACAGATAAGTGGTGAAAAACAGATCATCCTTAAAATATAACAATTCCTCCCCACCCCACCCGTCGTCCGAAAGCTTTAAAAACACGTTATTTATTAACAAAACCAAAACTTGAAGAAACCTCAGAATATCACGGTTTGGGCATAGACGGTGGATTTTTCTCATTTTGTGAGTTGTAGTCTTTTTCTGAGCTATGTTTCGAGAGATACTACTCCTATCTTCGGGGTAATGGACTCTGGGACCTCTTGCTGAATTTATGTTCTCATATTGCTGACCTCTGAGGAAGTGGGGATCGAATCTGTTGTAGAGGTGGCGCCATGGTGATTTTGTGTCTGTTGTGTTTTGTTTTATATTGCTGGGTACTATATGTGTGTTAGGTTGTAAGATATATTGTTGATGTGGTGTATGGTTGCGGTTTGTACAGTTTCGCTACCAAGTTTGCGTTAGCGATTTCCTGGGTGTGAACCGGATCTGAAAATTCGTCCTTGCGTATCTGATAAAAAGCCTTGAGTGCCTCCTCCCCTAAGAAGATAGCAAAAAGCTCTAAACGCCCAATTGTTATCTCAGACTGAACCCCTTCCTCAGGAAGATATAAACAGCCCGATGGGAATTGCTGCTTTTTCAATAGAGTTAAGGGCAATGTAAATTGAATGCCCATTGTTTTGGTGATGTTGAAATGTTTACGACAATCAGGACATAAATTCGCCCATGCAGCAAATCTAGGTTTGATTCGTCCCCGAATATAAAGGCGGCAAAAAAAATCAGCCGATGAACTTGAAGCGTAAATCCTGACACAGCGCAAATTTGACGCCCAATAATTATCGTGGAGACTACAAGTGTGCAATAGAGTTGGCTTGTTCGGAATATTGGTGACAATATCATTCCTAAAATTGATTAGGTTATTATTCCTGGAATTGATGGCATTATTATTGCTAGAATTGACGACAATATTACACCTAGAATTGATGGCAATGGTACTCCTAAAATTGACGACAATTTTATTCCGAGAATTGATGACAATATCATTCCGAGAATAGACGACAATATTATTCATGGAATTGATGACAATATTATTCCTAGAATTTATGACAATATTATTCCTAGAATTGATGACAACATTATTCCTAAAATTGATGGCAATATTATTCGTAAATTTAGTGACAATATTATTCCTGGAATTATTGACAAAATTATTATTTTCATTGATTCTATGTCTACATCAATACGTTTCATAACAGCAATGTGACAATCCATTTTCGCGGATGTTAATTATGAAGAACTTTCTGTTCTAAATGGAGTGATGCGGTTTTAACGCCGTGCACTCCCCTTTGCAAGGGCTAGGGCTATTCTGAGTAGAGTGTGGTTGCAGAACTGATGATGGACGTAAGAAAGTTCTCTCTGTTTTCCCATTTTAACAGTATCGCCAAACTTCTACAGTTCGAACCAGCTGATGATCGGAAGGTGCTATTTGGGTTTGAAGAAGAAAGATGAAGCAAAGTCTTGGTTTCAGAAAGTTCTAAATTTCAAGGCTGAAACAGTTGACGACGAAGAGGTTTGTAATGTTTTTACTCATAATCCTTCTCTCCTAACACCGTCAACAATATGATGACTGATTGACCGTCATCAAATCCAAAACATTGTGAAATCCATTGCATCATTTATTCTTTTATTTTATTTATATCTGATATTAATCAACGTGCTTTAAAGTAATTTCTGGCAGACACATGGCCATTTACTGATTCCCGGATGCCCATTGACGCAACCCATTACTGCTTGCAACGTACTCGCAAGTTGTCCACCGTACATTCAAAGTGAGCCCATGATAAAATTCACGACGCACTTCTAAATCCGCGATGTACTGTTAGAAGTCCGACGAACTCCTCCTTTATGGATGATAGCGTACTCCTAGACGATCAATAATATGTTCTCAGATATCACAGTATTTATTCCTTGATCTTTTATTATGCATTTTGTGGGGATCCGTAGGGAGTTTTCCCTAACCTTTAAAAATGTATTATCACATTCCCTCTACCGAATCCTGATTTGAAGCTGATAAAATTATCTAATTGAAAATATTTGAAATTATGTTTCCCGCAATTAGCAATAATTTTTGTGGTTATTTGTTGGAATTTTATTTGCAAAAATGCAAACACAAGCACAACAGAAGCAGATGAGCAATGCAACGAGCTGCATTTACAACAATCCGCCCACTAACAGGGACAAAATTGGATACTTTAGTAATGCTTTGAAAACATTCACTCAGGAACAGGAAAAATAAACGTTCGACATGATCATCATGGAGATATTTGAGATAGTCATCAGTCTGGTCTCTGTTGTGTGAGATGCTTTGCCATTTTTCAACAAGGCTTTTATGAACTCAGAAACAACTGTATTCAACGTTTTTTCCGTCCAAATTTTTGGTTACCAAGTGAGAAGAGTGGCCCATATTTGCTGCTACACCTTCACTTGAAGAAACACCTAGCTTCGGTGTCCTTTTGTCCATTAATTCTTCTACATTGATATTTACGTAAGCCGCGACTGTACTGAACAGATCTATGAACCGAATTCGAAAGACCCTGTTGAATAATATCTTTTAACATCCTCTCTGTTGTAACAAAAATGTAAGATTTCCTTGAAATATCAGTATCTGATAGTTTACCTTGTTTACTGAGGCAGGGGAACATTTTGAGTACACAATGGCCTACATCTGTTTTGCATAGAAGTAGTTGTCTTATGAGTAACATGATTATACCACGGTACCGACCTATTATTGCTCCACCTCTACGAGTGGCAACTTGGATCATGTTTTTCAATGATACCTTGTCGTCTTCAAAATTATCATATACACATTTGGATATACTTGCGTCAATTGAATTGTGTCTTTTGAATAACTTTGCAATCGTTCTCTAGCCAAACAGTCATTGTAGCTGCATATTTAAGCAGCAGTCCGTTTGCATCAGGAAACGTATATTAGTATGCTAGAAAGCTGAATTCATTATTACTTAGTGCATTACTAAGCTTCTCCGTATCGATGCTCATCTTATCAAACCGTCTCTGCCTTGTGTCATTACATATCGGTGACTCTTGTAGGCATCATTATTGACCTTGTCTGCCCTTTATTCCAAATCCTTGTTGTCCTTGTCAATAACAAGGGAGATCCTGTAAGGCTCCTGTAAAGGTAAATTTATTTCTTTTCCCATTACGCTCACCTGTCGCTTCCCAGATTGAGCCAGGGCCACTTGACCCTTTGTCGGTTTCCCGTATTGCAGCTTCAGGAAGTATGTCTTCCAGGTCAAAAGTTTTGCTGTCTCGTCGATCTTCGGGGTTTCAGTTATGAACGCTTCATAGAAACATTGCTCCGTGTATCTTTTAAATGTGGACACAGAAGACAATATAGATGACTGTGCTTGGGTGTGTATGTGTGTGACATACGAGCCCTTATGGTTGTGTATATGTTAATCACTTTCGACTTTTAATACCTTATAGGTACGGGTTTTTTTCTTGTGCACTCCTTTTGCATCTTGCCAGTATCCATGAAGGTAGCTTAGATTAATTTAAGCGTTCTCTTATCCTGGGCTTATTATATTGACGTAAGCTTATCGGATTAGTTTTCGTGCAATATCGCATTCCTAGGATAACTTATGGAATGCACCTACCTTCCTTCACGAAAACAACATAGGAAAACAGCGTTGACACGAGATAAGTGATGTTACTACGTTCGACACTGCATCAGATTTCCTTAAACAATAGCCCTTTCCACACTTTCGACCCAACTTAGAGGAACTAAATATTTAGGTCGTCTGTTTCGATCGTGAGGGTGGATACGATGCACGACCCAGGAGACATGTTAAGTAACTTCAAGACGATGAATTTAGCTCCTCGGTATAGAAACGGTATGTAGACGATCTCCAAGCGATGATCTTTCAGTCTATCTAAATTTAGGACATTGAGAACAGTAGGGGGACTTTTTCGTGGAGTAAACAAGTTGGAGAATGGGGTTTATCAGTCCCGTTTCTGAATCTTTGCTTTGCTTCCGTCTTGTTCCTATCTCGTTTACTCATATCGGAAAAATTGAAACTCTCTTCTGTCGGATTACTGCAATTTTCGAAAACAAGTATTCCCACAATCTTGATATTCAAAAATAACACTGATCAGGGAATGAGTTTTTCCGCACAATATTTCCGTGGATATGTTACTCCCAAATGTAAAACCCATTAAGATACAATCATTTTGTCACTCGCCGAGCAATACCTTGAAGTCCATGGAGAGACGATGCATGGAGAAAGTGTTAAAGTTAGGGAAAACCTATCGCGGAAAAAGAGCCAACCCGCAAAGAGCGAAACAAGGGCAACAGCCAACCAGCCAAGGATCTCACCACAGCCAAATGTAGGAGGAGGCAAACAGCTTCGACTTGGAAAGGAATGTTTCTTTTGTCACAAGCTTGGACATATTGCAGTAGGTTGGTGATCGCGAAAGGCCCAATTAAGAGCAAGAACAGAAGATTGGAAGGAAAGGAAAGCAGCATCATGCTCTACAACCAAGTACCGCAAAATAGCTGCCGCTGAAAACATGGTAGATGGTCAGTTGCAGATTGCAGATAGATCACAAGTGCCAGTGGTCAGTGGCGAGTGCGACAAACACCCAGACGAGACAACAGCCGAAATGGACATGCCGGTGAAAGAGGGGATGTTGAACATGAAGAAAGTCGAGGTGCTTCGCGACACTGGATGTATCAGTGCAGCAGTTCGAGCATACCTGGTCCTACCTAAGCAGATGACACGGAAAACCCACCTCTGCGTGCTCATAGAGGGCACAGCCGGAAGATTCCCTATAGCAGAAATCGATGACAACACGAAGATCGACAGCAGAAAACATCAAGTAGATGAGCAAGCAGCAGCAGTCACAATAAGAGCTCAAGCTTGAAGGAAGGAAAACCCGCTGAAGCCGCTGATCGTTCCAAGAACTGGCATAAAGGGAGTTGACGTGATGCAATTAAAAAGAGCTCAAAAGGAGGAGGATGATTTAAGGAAGCTGTGGGCCATGGCAGAAGAGAAGGTTACTCGGTACACAAAGGGAGGGCTCGCATATAGATACGAAATCCGTAAAGATGACCTCTACCGAATTATTGAGTAGCCTAGGAGTGAAGGTGCAGAGGAAATAAATCGGGTGGTCGTGCCGTCTGAATACAGGATGGAAGTGATGAAGCTGGCACATGACAGTGTAACTGGAGGGTATCTTGGTCTCAAGAAAACGCTCGATAGAATAAGCACCAGCTTCCACTGGTCAGGGATCAGTGCAGACGTGTCAAGACTTTGTACCTCTTGTGATGCCTGCCAGAGGACAACACCAAAGGGGAGGATAGGGAAGGTGCCGTTAGCAACAATGCCCATAATGGACGAGCCGTTGAGAAGAGTTGCTGTAGATTTATTTGGTCCCATATAACCAATATCACAGTCAGGCTACAGGTATATCCTCACTCTTGTGGATTTTGCGACCAGATATACCGAAGCTGTAGCACTACCGTCCATCGAGACAGAGCGAGTCGCAGAAGCAGCTTTCAGCATTTTCTGCAGAGTAGGATTTCCAGCTGAAATCTTGAGTGATAGAGGGACGCAATTTACATCGGATTTGATGTAAAAGGTTTGCCGTCTGGTTAATGTGAAGCAGATCTTAACATCGCCATATCACCCTTAATGCAATGGATTTTGTGAAAGAGTTAACTGTGTATTAAAAGCTATGATCAAGACTTTGTGCCAGGAACGACCACGGGACTGGGATAGATACTTTCCAGCCGTTTTATTTGCTTACCGAGAAGTACTACAAGCTAGCACAGGGTTTGCGCCATTCGAACTGTTGTATGGTCGAACCATACGAGGCCCAATGCAGTTACTGAGGGAATTGCGGACTGAGCAACGAGCGCTGAAAACAAGGAACATTTACAGCTTACTCTAAATAATCACAACGTCATACAATTTCTCTCTGATTTAACAGTTTAGCTTGAGCTGTATTTGATCGAGGGACTTCCCCTTATGTAACAGACAAGGGATTTACATAGTCCAATATCATGGCTTGTTTCCAAAATAGTTAATCACGACATTAGGGTCTGACAGTGTCCTTCCCGTTACAACTCAGTGCAAGATCGCCAGCTCAAGCTCAAGCGCTGTCTTGTCAAATTGATATCTTCGTATGCATTATTTGTCACTAAACACAACCGTCCTAGTTTTATTCGGTTCTATACTTTTCTCTCTGTTTTTCAAGGGCAATCATGAACGCTATTCTGCCCTCCGCAGCTTCGCAGTTCGAATTTGAAAAAGGAAAATAGCTTAAACTTGGTCGCAACCATGGTAGTGAAATACCTAAAGAGAGAGCTTTGCTTCTTCATATTGGAACTACCGAGTTAACATACTATTCTAAAGTAACAATTTTGGACAAGTGGTAGGCTACTCTTTCATCTCGAATAAATGAACCCGCGTGTTTATTTACACCCACAACTCAGTTCAACCAGACATCACATGTTTTAAAGAAGTAAACCTTATGTAACCATAGTTCACGTGATAACGGCTCCGTATGACTCTATTGCCCTTTTCAGTGGAGAACAAGTCAGTATAATTCATGGAATCGTTCATGGAGTCACTTGTAGAGACTCTTGAGAGTCTAATAACACCCAGGGAACCCTGATCATACGGAATCTTGTATTCTATCATATTTTATATACAAGCGAATCTACCTCAAGATATTGGAGTATCTCGTTATCATCTACTACCTATTTTATGATTAGAATACGAGCCAGAACAAACCTTCAATGTAGGTTCAGTCCGGTTCATGATTAGTGACCAAAAGGGTTCACTGCAACGTTTAATCAAAATGACCAGCATGTCAAGGTAGCATCAAGTATACGCCGCATGGACGTTAGAAGATCTATTCAAATGCACAGCATCGACTTTTGTTATTGGGGTATTTTTAAGGGTGCGAACTTGACACATCCAGCTATTTTAAGGACTCTGTGCCTTAAATTCCGCTAATAAAGCACTGTTGTAAAACAGGACACTGAAACGAGCTAGCCCACAGGAAATATTGGCATGCGTCTGGCAGTCAATGCAAAGTTCAGTATTCGTAGCTGGCAATAGTTAGCAGGGTGTTTTTGAAAGTGTTATTTGAAAAAGGGGGCGATTGCCCCTTCCCCCCGGCGACTACGGCCTTGATCAACAATATGCATACTCATTTCTTCATAAACCCCCCCAAAAATATTCAAAATCTACGAGAGCGCGGTAAAGAATTAATTTATCTATTCCATTTATTTTGTGTTGGCTTGTTTGTACGCATTTCGAGTTGAACGTTTATGTTCCGCCTCACTCAACATGACATATAGGACAACTTTAAATTGAAAAAAATATATATCTATCGTGTGAGCTGGTTCGTTTATCTTGCACTCTTTCTACATTTTACATAGTTTGTTCTCTTTCCAATTTTTTAGGTTTTGAAACTGGCCGAGCAACACCTCAAATAGTGCTTTTACCACTCACCACCGGTTGACTAATACTCTGTTGCTTGAAGGATTCCACGGCTACAACGTTAACAAATTACTTTGTTTCGGTTCCTGCTGTACGTCGTATGTCACATCACGAACAGAAACCTAATATTGGCGTGTTGACATTGCCAAGAAGATAACTTCCGGCTGCGTGAAGTAAATTAGGAAGTGTAATCGATCTTTTCAATTTGATAATGTTTGTCTTACAATTATACAAGAACCACTTGTAACCGGTATACCTTTGTACACAAGAAGCTGAGCGCTAGGAAGTCTGTATGTAGGCGAAATAGCTTGGAATGGTATTTAATGAAGTTCTCTGCAATTTGTTATACGAGTTGCTATATTTGTTTCACGTTCTGCAATGCCTAGCGACCTTGGTGCCTGGTTTTGTTTGTCAGAAACGTTTTCCTGACGCCGATTCTTTGAAGATGTTTTAACAAGGTAGAACACTTTCGTGATTACTGTTCCTATTACTTAAGGATCAGGTCCGGCAAGCTTAGTCTCTCCCTGTTGCCGTATAGCGTTCCCTCCTGCCTATTGTAAGAAATTAAGATTACCTTACCACCAGGACTCATAAATTTTCGTTGCAGAAAACTAATTTTGATCTCCAGAATAATTCCATTGCTGTAGCAGAAAATAGACGCTAAATATTCAACTCGTTATCCTGCGGTACATGAAATTGACGCGGATCATGGGGAGGTTGAAAATGGAAATTTAATAATTTCGCCATTTTCTTAGCAATAGACAAAGTAAAAGGTAACAAACAACAGGATTCCGATCAGATGCAGTACCACTTCTCGCGTCCTTTATTGCCTTACTTATTTCAGCCGCCTCCCATCTGTTCCATATAGTTTCATGTCATTAAAATTTCTGTATATCTGGCATTACTTCAGCATGAATTGAGTTGATGATTGATAATTTCTGATCTAGTTTAATCTTTATTGCATATTTCTCATGATTCGATTTCAGTCTCTTTGTTGTAACGCTTATGAAATAATTGCTAAATGCGGCCTTTTCCCACCTTTTTTGAATGAACCGTTGGCCGTCAGATCGAGGAGCTTTGGTAAGTTTGTCATATTTTGGGGCACTTTGACCGTACTAATGCTGTAGTCATTAAGTATGGTTGTTATTATCAGCGAATTTTGACTCCGAAATGGAGCGTTGATAACACGTTTTGATCAATAGGCAGGTCCATTTCACGACCACACATTGAAGTGACTCTGTTTCACAACTCCAATGCCTGACGTTGTATGACAAGCCACTAACTTCCACAAATTGCACATTTGGCATAGAACTCGTAGTTTTGCTTTAGTAGGACAACTGGAAAAGTAACGTTTAACCGTTGAGAGTTTCTTAAAAAAGACGCAGGAAGTAGTACTTATGGTGCGTTTTCACATGCCCTCGAGGTGTGTTTTGTTCATTTAACAGCCATGGTTACATTATCCGTTGGGAAATATTTCAAAGGGGTCTGCTCGACATTGACGAACAGCTCGTCAGCAATATTATCCTTACTTACAGCTTGCGCAATCTCTTGTAGGTAGGTAAAGCGAGTGTCCTCCCAGATTGAACGTCGAATCTTTTATTTGGTATTGACGTGGTAACTGTCCTTTGAGTCATAGCCATAAGTTTATAGAGAGTTAATCCGACCTCGGGTCGGACTGAAATCAAGAAACAAACCAAACTCTATCATATCTGACAAAATCAAACCTATTGATAAGTTATAAATAAAATGACGACTGATACTGCCGCCTTCTCCATGTAATTGCAGGATGAATCTTCTAGATTCAGCATTTAGTTCCGTCACAATTTCATGATCTCTGGTTCCATGGGGAGCTATAGAGGTCGTGCTCTGCTGATGTATTCCATCTCTTGTACCTTGACCCTTTCGATAGCTTCATTGACTTTCATTCAGTTTTCTTTCAACTGACGGAGTTATTTTTCGTTTCATAATATGTAATAAAACTTCGGAAGCATGTGAAATGAAGCTAATTGTGCGGTGTTCATTACAAAGAGTTGTATGAGGAACTTTTGGCATTGTAATGAATATTGAGTTGAGAACGTCTTCTGGTAGTGTCCCAGTATTGTGCAATCATTTATTACTTTTGTTAGCAAATGAGCACCATCATAACTCATATGCTGTAACACTTCTGCTGGGATAACATCCATTCCTGTTGCTTTTTTCTTTGATAGCCTTTTTTTGACATCCACAGCTTCATCTATGTCTATAGTAATTTTCTGATAATCGTTAACTTTACTTTACGATTACTTACAAAATTAGCAGAAAAAACGACAGTTATATCAGAACGGGTTTTAAGATTATGTTGGGAACGAATGTACTGAAGTTTGGCGGACCTTCATTTCTCACTTAATTTTGAGATGTCTGTATGTCTGTGAAGTGTTTGAGGCCTGAAAAAGCTTCTTTCAGCCCTGGCAACAACCCACTACACACTACTTTACCCAACCATATCGTATAAATCCATGGTTAATCAAACATATAGAAACTTCATTAGGTGCTATGGACAACCGGTACGTATTCAGACATCAAGAACATAAACCATTTTGCTCAGGGGGCAAGGATACTATTGGTACCCTCAAGCAAATTTTGCCTACCATTCCTTCCCTAAAAGTAGAAAGTTTTAGGATTTGACATCTTTTATAGTTTATAAACAGGAAAAGCTTGAATTTGAAATTCGAACACAGAAAGAATGCGGGTTATATCAACAAGGGTCAAGTGGCATATTCCTCCCTTTTAGTCTAAGTATTGTTATGATGGAATACGTGGCAGACTCTAATGTAGCTTCACTCAACCTATGAACATTTTTCTCCCCAAACTCTTGAGTAACATCAGGGTAGCGTAAAGATAACAATTTAAATGTAGTAAAAATACTAATCAAATTTGCAAACAATGCACGAATAATAGAAAGACGAAAGCGAAGCTAGGATACAACAAAGATCATTGAAACTGTTTTCTTAGCAATTGGTAGTCTCTTCCTTTGTTCAGCACGCGCTGATATCACCCTAACACTAAACTTGTAAAGAACGGACGCTCCTATTTAAATTGAAACATAGGGGACCAGTAGGTCAGAAGTCCCCACTGTTTTTATCTGCAGTGACAGAATCTACTTAATTGAATTTGTTCCTCTCTCCACTTTAAGATTCAATCCTACAGCCCTAAAGAACATAAAACGGCACTGGATATTGTAGTCTAGTAGAGAAACAGGAGGACAAAATGCAGTCTTTCATGGATTTCTTTGAAGTAATATTTTCCTCTAAAAGCCTCCTTAATAATATAGCTGACACTGATAACATGAACATAATAGCAAAATATAGAAAAGCAAAATATAAACATGCAATAAAAAGATAATCTCTTGTTTAGAGGAAAAAACTGCAATTTACAGAAAAATCAATAAAAATGTCATGCAGACTTTACACTGGTAAGTTACATCAAATACTATAGAGAAAGAAATAAAGTGCACGTTACGAAAGCAATAGTTCTTTTGTTTGAGGTCTGACCCCTGTCCTACTGTGCACACCTCCTTCCGCTGACAGCTTCCAAAAAAGGAAACAGCGACCATTGTGTGTAAACTAGGTCCAAGTATTGTTCTTCAGCTGCCTTAAGATAAAGTCTGATGGACTTCTAGGATGTTGTTTCCTTGGTGACGTACTATGAGTGAAACCGTTGTCGTCAACAAGAGAAAACAGCGAGCCTATCTTCATTAACAATGCTTGTTTACTAGAGTCTAGATGCCTGATCGTTATTGTTGCATCGTGGGTTGTCCAACATTTTGGAGTAGGACAAGATACCCATCAATTTTGTTTTTTCAAATACCTTGCTCTACGGATGAGAAGAATAAGCTTTGGAGAGAAAAACTACTCCGAATGGTCAGGAGAGATGACAAAGGGCTTAATACAGAGAGATCATACATCAGTCAGTTCAAGACACTTTCACAGTGATTGTTACATAGCACTTAAGTCGCGACACAGTTTACTCATTGAATACCATGTTAGCATGATTATGCTTTTTTAGCCTTTAGTTAAAACGAAAGAGTTTCAAAAGAACAGTTAACAACCTACTCTTCCGCTTATAGGGCCAGACACTGGTCGTGACGAGAATTCACTTCTTTTTGCACATCAGTTGTAGATTGACACTATGTAAAGTATCCTTTTCCTCGTCCGATGAATATGACGTGCTTACTGAGGCAGCTTCTGATTTGCATGTGGATGTTACATAGAACTCCCAGAGAAAAATTTGTAACTTTAGCATAAATAGAGAAACAAAATAAGGAGGGCCAAGTGTGGTTTGCAATTTACTCTGTAGGTCTGAGTTTGTCTATATTTTATGGAATTGCCCCCACATTCTCTCGCTATCCTGTGTCTGATCACAATGTTTAATTACTGCTTCTGTTTACATTTCATATACACGCTTTTAATAAGAAACCCGAGAAGGCCTCCTAGTACCAGAAGTTTCTTAATTTTCACACTATTGTAGTTCTAAAAGTGTCTTAGCAGTTTCTTAATAAATTGTCTTAGTTCAGCAAGGTTAAATACCTCCTCCGCATTCACACATGAAACCAAAAGTAGACTAGCTGGAAGGGAAATGTGTTGTAGCTGACGGATGTGGCAACTGCCATAGAAGATACCCTTGGAGCAGGAATTTCTACGTATTTTTGGATACTCAACTTGCGAGTTTGGACATACAGTAAGATATATCTGTGATATATTTGTCTGACATGTGTCAAAAAATCAAAATGTTCCCCATTCTTTTCCATTTTAGTGATTCACCAGAGTTTCTTAATTCATTCATTTTGATTTGAGATAGTACTAAAAGTTTCTTAGCGTTTTGTCCGTCGTAGTACTAGTTTCTTATAAAAAAATTTCTTATAAAAAAAGAGCGTGTAATTCAATTTGTATGACATTTACCCACGAAATGGAAACTGTTGTTGTAAGCATACAGCATTTCTCTCAAGAAATAAAGTAGTCGTATTCTAGTTAGGTGAAGAACCTTGACGTGTTGTTAACTGTTAATCAAAATTATAGGATAAATAGCTCATATCTTCTGTTGTGTAGACAAATGTTTGGTAGTTGTGTCTTGGTATGTCGAGCGATGAGCGCGGGGGGCCTCTATCTGTCAACTAATTGCTTTGCCTCTTCAAGCATACTCACTAAAATACAGAGACTAATGCATGAACCCTATGAAAGAAAACCTAGCTCATCGGTTAAGGGTTGACGACGAATCAGGCACAAGACACATGGCTTGGGAGGTCGTGTGAAACTTGTGTTGCTAAGTGTTACTATGAGGGCTCGCTGTAAAAGGCGTAAAACTGATCTTATTATTTTACCTTCCTTATTGAATCCAATTCTTCGAATGGATCATTGTCGAACAAATCACTGTTACTGCAAAGGTTAATCTTCATAACACAATTTTCAGAATCTCGAAGAACGCAACAAATTAAGAGAAAGTCAGGTTCACACCTATGACCATATTTTTACAAGGCTTTTGACCGCAGCTTGTCTGCACCTGAAGCGACTTCTGCATCCTTGCTCGAAATTCTCGTGGGGATAAGATTTAAACAATAGGTGGTTACATATAAGTATTCCGACTTCATGTGGTGTCCTTGACTCCGCAAGTCTCGTTTTTACCACTTTCGGGGTCATTTTGTATCCCGTGTGATGTTTAGTTACAAAGTCTTTTTGTCTGCATATTATTGCTAACTATGATATAATTATGAAAATAGAAAGACCGCTGAAATCAACAGAAAAGATACTTTATTGTCTTAAAACGTTAATGAAAACAGGAGAAAAACGAAATGGGCACGATTCATGGGCGGGAAAGATACAGCAGGTGGGGGGGGGGGAGGCAAGTAGGCTGGGTTCAACTTTACTCTTTTAGTATTGTGTGGAAACGGGTATTTCGTGAGGTGCAACAATTCAACAGTTTTAGCAGATAAAACAATTTCGC
>JAAAKL020010890.1:0-14026 GCA_010016065.2 Carybdea cf. marsupialis auct. non (Linnaeus, 1758) | reverse complement strand
CACATAAATTTCTACCTGTGAATTTAAGTCATCATTTCTTCCTTTGTTTGTTTTCGTTGCAGTTTCATTTACATGATTTAGTGAGAGTGTTTTAAATATCATGAAAAAGAATTCCCTTGTCAGATTTCTGTGATATGGCACTAGTTCCTGAAAACGTGTAAAAATATTAAAACTCCTTATTGAAACATTAGAATTTAGTAGATATATTATTGAAAAAGATTCGATAATGATGGGGCTTCATTATTTGATGACCATGCCGCTCATTTCGAATATTCCGCTTGCTTGTCTTTAATGTAAAGTTATGCTTTGCAGATAAAGAAATAAAGCTGTAAATTACGTTTTAAAAGCATGACATGCGATGATTTGCATCTATTGTGGAAAGCTGGAAAACAAATGGGAGTAAATTAGCAGACCAACAGTCAAAATTACTGGGGGACTGACAGATTTAAAGACATTTACGACTTTATCACTCATAGAAGGTAATGATGATACATCAATGCAGGGCTCCCAATAGTGATACTATCTACTTTCTTCTAAATTTCGATGACATACCTTATACACCAACACTGCATTAATACTTATTGAAACGGTGCAAAATTTCGATGACATACCTTATACACCAACATTGCATTAATACTTACGGAAACGGTGTAAAACGTCGATGGCATACCTAATACATCAACATTGCAGTAATACTTATGGAAACGGTGCAAAATTTTGATGGCATACTTTATACACACTTAAATAATCCAAAGCAAAACGGATACTTGTCAAACTTTCATGTACACGTTGTAATTTTAGTATTTCAATACGTAGCCATTATCTATTCACTGTGTTAGAGTAGAACTAAAATATTCGTTACTCTTTCCATCATAAGTGGCAGATATATACCGTCTTTAGAACTTTAGTGAGATTAAAGAATGGAGTGGCCCGCTTCATATGGCATGCCATTTGTGAAGCGAACCTACATAAATGTATGCAAACTTTCGCACAAAAATGGCGTGACAAACCGTATAACCGACGTTCAACTTGCATGCCACTTGAGGGTCGGATCAAGCCATTTTTCAACTCGTTCCACGTGGTATCCTTACTTCTAGTCCATGTGGGTGGGATCAAACATAGTATGTCACAACCACGTGAAGGAGAACTAGGAGCAAGTCTAGATAAAGATGTACTCGACAAACGTAAGCTGACAACTTTGGGAAATACATGGTTATGTTATGTTATCTACAACGTACTTAGGTTTGTTAAAAATCAGGCATCCATGAATAATTTCTTTGCCATTGAATTCTGATGACTGACAGCAGAATAGTACATCCGTACAGGGACTTCAGAGCGCACTTACATGGTGTTACATGTGCTCTCATTGAGAAGCTATGCAGAAATGTAACTGCCCGCGTTGTGAAAATGAGTAGTTATTCTTCAAATGTTGGTATCCTGCATCTGCAACTAAAACTTCACAAAGTCTAACAAATTATGAAAGATGTCTTCCACATATAGTCAAGCCGATGAAACCTGCCTTGCTACGTTCAATTTGCTTAGAGACAACATAAGTGATGTTAAATTCATCTTCTTTCAGATAGGGATGTACTCGCCACCTCCTTTTATGTTTCCTCCTTGCAACTGCAATTTTTATCAGAGCAATGAAAGTGTATTCATCGAATCACGAAGACATCTTTCTACTAAGCAGTAAAATTGATTACTTGCCAAGTGCCACTTGCTGCCTCGGCCTGAAATGATCGTTTCGTGTCATTTGCGACGTCGCGCTTTTGCGGCGTGGCAAGTGCGGTGTGCAACTTCGATGTGTTGCTTGTGTTGTAATGAAAGACCGAGAGTCGAGTAAGGGAATCCTGAAGCTGATGCGCCTTATTATCTTATAGTATGGGATTCTTGCATTCAGTATCCTTCGCCTATTGTCGCAAGAAACTGGCAATCCTTTGGCACATGAAAATTAAAATCAGCCCATGTGTCAAGAATCTAGCTGTCCTCTTATTGGGACTGAAACTAAACAGTATATGAAACCCTTCATAAAGTACTATATACTGAAGATTAACTGCGTCGTAAGTACATTCCGATGCGTTGCTTTTCTTACAGCAAAATTTATAGCAAATGGCTGCAAACTGCGCTATACTCAGGGGGTAACACTTTATTATGCATGAGGAATATATTAGAAGACGTTTACTGCCGAAAACTTTCTTGCAAGATTAATTAGTAAACTTTTCCAAGAAAGGTAATAAAAAGTGCATCCTAGATGTCGTAATTGCTTTAATAACTCTTCTTGGAGATCTTATAAAACTTTATTTTAGCCGTAATTTGACTGGATTGTTTCAGAGACTGAGAGACAGAGAGAAAGAGAGAGAAAGAAGTGCAATTAGAAGTCACGACAAACTCTTATCAAGGTGATGGACAGTGCTTTAGCAATACTATTCCCTCAAGTTTCAATGACTCCTGTAAGATTTTGTGATAATAGAAAGACCATTTCAACGCAGCCGTCATTTGAGGCAGCTGTTGTGCACCTCACATGCCAATTGCTATTAATCATGCTTGACTCTTCAACATTCTATTTCCCCTTATTCGTTAATCGATTTAGTGGCATTAGAACCCTATATATCTGCTCTGTATTGTTAGAAAAACAAAAGAAACAGTACTCTATCTCAACATAAAAAATGACCCATAGACTTGCAAACTGCCAGATGTATCATATCTAATTAAGAAGTTTCAGGATCACTACTGTCAAAATCGAAAAAAAAACAACAACTAGAACGCTGTTCAACGGAAGATCGATTATTGAAGTGCTTGATTATATTTAAGTTTTGATGACAATATTGCGTTCTTTACTTTTAGAATTAGTGCTAATTCTGCACTATCCTCCTCTTTTGCACATCCTTGAGGTATTTTCGTTTTCTTTCCTTCTCGTTCTCTCCTGTTTTCTCCCTTGCATGAAAAGTGAGTTTTAGGAAGCACTGCAATCGTTTACAAAGTTAAGAGGTCTCTACCACCCAAGTTATGGCGATATTGTCAAGGTTAGGCTAGTTTCCATTATCTTTCAGGTAACTAATACCACTGAATCCTTGGCTACTACTGGAAAACCCTCCTACGATCACCCGTCTCAAGTACACACCTTTGCTGTCTTTGCAAACCTATTTGCAAAATTAGACTTTCGTTTGTAGTCCTTCTTCACAAAGAGAGCTAGAGACTTCTTGGCAAAGAGGGAAAGGAGTAGTACTCATGACTAAGTAAGTATTAATTGGAGTACCGGTCGGATCTTTGAATTCGAGATCATGAAGGTGGAGAGTACGGCTATTTTTTCGAATATTGTGTTGTGCCCCTTCAAGGGAAGAAGTTTGAAAGAAGTGCTATACAATCCATTAACTTCCAAACACATGCATAGATCTGATATCTGAAATAATGGATAATATTTTGACCAAAATTCAGTTGTTGTTGAGATTAGCCTATCGAGTCGTTTTCCAAATATTTTTCAACGGAGAGCTTATAATCAATTACGCCTATGACAATCCAAGGATACTAAGGAAAGAAACATGCAGTCTCGATTACCTTCTTTCTGAAATATTGATCTGAAATACAGTGTGTTATTTCTACTGACTAATAAGTAGCTACGGGGAGTTGTTTGTTACTTTTGGTATTACAATGTTGTACTTTCTTATCATGTAACAGTAAGTGGAACGATGGTTATTGTGGTTAACTTTTTTAATCAAATAAATCAAATTTACTTTAACGAATTTCTTAAAATACTTTTGCTTTTCAGCAAAGCAAAATTTCAATAGTTGAACTTCCTCTCTTTTAAAAGTTCGCTGGGTTTTCAGACGATTATGTTAGCTGACATAACGAAACCTTCACTGTACTTTGTACAAACCGCAATTTTCATGGAGAGGATATGCTTGATTGATTTTCTATGAGTTTCAAGCTCGCCTAATTGCTGGACAATACATAAAATATATAAACTGTATATTTGAAAGTCGCATTTTGAAGCAAATATGGAGACAATCTTACGGAGTTTGATAACCTTGTATCTAGAATGAACTCTACAAATATTAGTAGTCGGTTACTTCTCCTATTGCTTACTTGTTGATTTCAAAAGGCCCTTTGTCAGACAACCAAGTGGGATGAAATATACTCTTCTGCTTCAGTTCAAACATGACGCCTGTAGTCCGTAAATGGCTATTTACGTAACCTTAAAACTGCACGAAATAGCGAAAACATTGTAGTACTGAAAAGCTTTTATCGTCTGACACACCTCAGAGTACAAAATGGTCAGAGTTGGAATTGAGAAGAAAGCAATGAAACTTATACCCAACTGTGTTTTGAAAGTAGCCAATCAGAAATCCGACCGCTAGACTTTCAAAACACATCTAAGCCATGATTTGATATGAACTGTGACCAAAAACTAGAGGACGTTAACTTTATATGCCAACCATTTATATTTTGGAAACTTTTTAAGGTAGATACAGCAAATTACCTTTTAAGACCGTTTCAGATGCCATACCAACACTAATTGCCAACAGAGCTATAGCTGTACTTGAGTTATATTTTTCTAGAGGGATGTCATCATGATTAATTTTTCTTTCTTATGCTTATACTAATACTGACACTAAATGAAGTAAGTACAGATAGCTGCAATCACAATTATTTTGATAGAATTCAAACTATCTTTTCTTACTGCACAGGCCATGGTTTAAGCAATAAGAAACTACCCTCTTTTATCATAAAAACCTAAAACAATATCGAAAATAATTCACTATAATTACCAGCTAATGTTGATAACGGAAGTAATAATCTAAATAGTCATAAACAAATTACCACAGTGACGTAGCCACTGAGAGGGCTGAAGAGCCATAGCCCCTCCAGTAATTTCCAAGTTAATTGAAAACAGAGTATATGCCTTTTGCTGGAACCAAGTCGTTGGAACATTGACATCATTTGGGTGAAATCGTTTTAGCCCCCCAATACATATTTGGTGGTTACGACACTGTACTAAGCATATAAGTGATCGCAGAAGAGAATAGCCTGAGTTATCTTCGTTTTAGTAAACGCGATACTTAGGATGCTAATATAGAGTGTGGATTTGAAGTTAAGAAAAAGGGGGAAAGCATCAATCCTATTTTTCCATATAGAACAGTATCAGTGAAATTTATTCTGTCTTTTAAACTATTTTGACTTTTCCACTAAAGCCAGAAGGCTGCATATTAAGTCCAAAGGTACAGCAGGCGTTGCCTCATCAGTCAAGGAGCTTTCAAGTTTGAAGAAGGGGGGATGAGAGATAGGTTCCCCGAACTAGTTAGAGATACGACAAGGATGATCGATAATCATTAAAAATTCTTTCCTATAGTAATTGATGCATTTGGCACAATATGTGTATTTGAGAAATATTGGGACTGGGTGTAATATGAAAAGCGTACATCAAATCGGCAAGCTGCATGCTTCAAGAATGCTAAAAAAGCTGCATTAAAAATAGGAGGAAGTATGTTCTCGTTAAATCTGAGTAAGACATCACTGTTACCCATTACAGTTATTATGTTATGTCTTAGGAGTGTTTCTCCAAAATCCCTATGAGCTGCACGCTGCCTTTAATTTTACATACAAGAAGAAAGAAAACAAATAGCTACTACTCCTTTTAGTTGCAATGGAGAAGTATTGAAAGCAATAAGTGCTGTTTTCTGACTAGTATTGATCAAATAACTTTCTTTATGAGATAATACACTTGAACTCTTCTTTCCCTAAGGCATTCATAACTAAACTCGTTGTAACTGTAGTTCAACTGTAGTTCAACTCTCTCCTCATCTCGAAAGATAATTCGATGAGGAGTTAACGATCGTTAAAACTCCTTTTCTAGAAAAAATTTTAGGCTCTACACACCATAAAAATTGTTGAGAGGGTCATTTGCTCAAATCCTGTTGGTAAAATGTTGTTCATTTCACCAGCATCTTTGTAAAATCTCTAATGCCATGTTGATATCTGCTTGTATTGAAAATGTTATTGGATACGTGTATGTGTGTGTGTGTGTGTGTGTGTGTGTGCACGCTATCTAAATAGTATAACAAATCTACACAGTTTCCAATGAGTTCAGGATTTATTGGTCCAGTGGAATGACTATTCAGGTGAGAAATGGCATACAGATAGACCTTCAACATCGTAAAATTGGATGTTGGCGTTCACTAGTAGTGGAATGTCAACTATTGCCATCGAGTAATAATAAATCTGCCAGTGTGACAACAAGCCGACACAGTGTGGATCCCGTATCCCCATTTGATTTCCTTTTCTGATTTCTTGATGTCTGCAGCATCTTTTAGAAAATATCAATTAAGATCATGGTTTTAAACTTCAAGTATCCATGGTTGCATTAAACTCAGTTAATTTTCAATATCCACATTCATCGCTATATTCCAATGAGTCTAGTATAGCGATACCCACATCTCTTAATCACCATACAAGTAAATCATGCTTGTGCCATTCCGAATTGCATTTTAAGGTAACCTACGTGGAACAAATTATACATCAACTGTCCTCTTGAAAATGAAATATTCATTAAACATTAATAAATGTAATCTGATAGTAACATAATAATAGGAATAAACAAATTAACAAATAATCGAAGTCAGTAATGACAAATCTCTACGAAAGTCGAAGTTATTGTGGCCGACGACTCGCCAAATTTCCCCGTAATGTTTCGTCTAGAGCTATGTAAAGAGTAATCTACATCTAGAGACTACATTCCGTCTACACACAAACTCTACAAGCCCGTTAAATGTAAATACCGTAGTTAACACAATTTCAACGTACCCATGAGTAGCTTTTTGCATAGGGTGCTCCCATTAAAATGGTGTCACCTCAAATACATCCGCCCTCCAATGTTTGACATAAATTCATTGGTTACTTTCCAAAACGGAGTTTGTATAGATTCTAGCTACTATCATTTTTGATTTTATCAAAACTGTCACATTTACTAAGCAAATCTTAATGTCGATCTACAACACACTGCTTAACTTCTTGAATTTTATTTGTACAAAATTTGAACTGTAGATTATTTGGAACCTCCTAATCTCGTAACACTTGAATTACACGAAGGCTACTCGATGCACTAGACCAAGCTGTTTCATTTCTTTTGACTGTCTCGACTACTTCCTCATGAATAGATAGTGTACATTAAGAACCTTTTTTACCAAGTAGGCTCTACTCAATTTAAAATTCGTTGGTGTTGTATTGATATGTATCATCTAAAGGAAATCTTCTTGACAAAAGAAGCTGACAAAGTATGGTACCATCAGTCACTTTACTTCTTTCAATCATGGAAGACTCAAGTTTGAGACCTGAAATATTTGATATACTGGAGTTTTTTTAAAGATTTACTATCACTTGTAGCATCGTGTATGCATGGTTGTTTTGTAAACGCTCAGTTCAACGAGAGGAATAGGTGTCAGAGCCAAGTAATAATACAATATTCGTACAAAAATGATACTATATGCAATGTTAAATGGTACAACATATGTATAATAAATGATACCATATACAACGCATTATGGTACAATATATGTACAATAAATGATACAAGATACGATATATAATGGTAGCCTCGATGCTTAGTCATGCACTACAATATATTCAGCCTGCTCCAGTGAGCACCAGCAAATTTATACCCACCTTTGGTAGGCTAAAATGGTTTGACTGAGAAATATCTCCTGATAGCTTCATTTTTAAATTTAAGCATATTTGGATGCTGAAGATTTTTAAGCTGGAAACTGCGGTTACATTTTTGGAGCAATTTAAAGACAAAAATCCATTATTTTACTTGTTCATCATTAATTGATTTTATAATTTTATTATATTTCAATAATAATAATCATCATAACATTATTTTTAATCGTATTAAAATCATTATTTATCTTTTTATTTATTCGCTGCTCGTTTCGGTAATCTGGATTGGTATTCGTCATTCAGGTGTTTTATCGCAAAAATATAAACCACTTGTTTTATACGACTGTACTGTTCCAATATTGCTTAAGTATTATTGTTACTTCATTTCAATAAATATGCTATTAGAATATTTAAAATTTAGACGTATATAGTAGAATAAAATAGAATAAGAAAGCAGCTCACTGAACAAAAGAGCTATAAGCAATTAACTTCTAATAAAGGTACGAACGCCATAAGCGTCTTTTTGTGCACTTTTTACCGAAAGCGAGGACCGAGATCTATCATAAGAGGCAATTATTACAAAAATACTCTTTAACCGATATTTTATGATATTCGATGACGCTTCGTAAATGTACATTCTTGATAAGGGTAATCTCTTTTCTTGTCATGTGGTATAGAGCATTTCTTTCTCGGTGAAACTCGGAAAATATCAGCCCGATGGTCTCAGGATGGCGTTTTGTTGATCAGGGGACCATCTGTTTAACCGACGTTATTTGCATGTGAACAGTGCCTATTCTATTCTAACCACAGAATCTGTGAAACATGGACGATAGTTAGTCTTCTCAAGGTAAAAATCATTCTTGAAGGGGGGAAACAGATGGGATAAGGAGCCAATATCAAGTTTTCTGTTCGAAAAAGTATATCCCAGGGAATGTTTGTTGATTTACAGAGATAATTGTTGATAAAAAAAGTTGCGACGAAACGAAGCTTGCAATGCCAATTAACACTAACAATGATTTCATTACGTTGCAATTTAAAAGTGGTAATGGTTTGAATTCACTGTAATACGTGTAAAGGCATCGATGCCAGATATCAACCATTTTTATTGCTTTTGACTAATAGACTAACATTAATACATTACAAAGTTATTAAATATATTAAGAAACCCATCTGAAAATTTTTTGTATGTAATACAAAACCGTTTTACTCTTTTGAGAGTACTGTCCTTACTTTAACAGGTCAAGCATAATTTGCTTGTTACGTTGCAAGTTGCGTCCACTCAGAAATCTAACCCGACCCCCTTCCAATAATTTTTCCTTAGCGTTGCGCTGTTTCTGCTCTTATTTGAGCCATATTCCACCCTGCAACAAAACGCCATGACAATGAGATGATCAGATCAGCTCTTTATTAGAGTACGAGATTGTACAGATGTACGAGCTGACAAATTAATTGAAGAGAAACACTTTAAGAATGCAGCCAAACAACCTCAGGGGTCATTTTGAGAAGCTGAATTTATCAGCTAGCAAGAGATACCGGATCAAACATCCCCCAGATATTCCCGAAAGACCAAACGGATATCATACAGTCGGATCGCAGTCTTTGATTGCTCAGCAAAGCGACGGATATTTGCGAACATCGGATTTTTATAGTAAAGGAGGTCAGGCGACCTTACCACCGGCATTACAACCTACACCGGTTCATAGTCACCCCATTTCTTACTCCGAAGAGTTAAATCAAACACACCAGGAGCGATTATTTTCAAAGTATAAAGCTAATAAAGACTTACAGCCTATTGATGCTGCAATGTATTCCGAACATTTTAGCGTTCCATTGCCTTCTATTGAAAATTTAGCTTACAATGAAGGACATCATATTTCTGAGTCAGAGGCCTTAGCACAGCAAGCTCAATACAATGTAGATATTGTGCGAGCCGGTGCATTTGGGTATCGGCATATGACTGAAGGGAGTTTTCCTATCCAACAGTCCCATGGACCTGAGCATAATCAAAATTTGGAAGCTTTACAATCGGGTAATTTCTGCTCAACACCGTACTATCATCCTTCACACGCCTGGCAAGCATTTGATAACGGAATGGGGCTTGCGGGAATGGCAGCCGGTGCGGGGCAAGCTGCCGCTAACGCTAGAAATCGCATTCACAAAAGGTCTAGAATGTCACTGCAGAAACGATTACTTGTGAATGCACGTGAGAGGGAGAGAATGCGCGTTTTAAACAAAGCCTTCGAGGCACTTCGAGATGCCTTACCTTGCTATATTGCAGACGGACATATGGCTAAAATAACCACTCTGCGCCTTGCCATTAACTACATCAAGGCATTGACGGAGGTATTAAACGAACAAAGCAAGAACGATGCTGAGAAGGAGAGGTTAAAAGCCAAAAAAACGGAGACTGAAGCAACTAGCAAGGTTGCTGAAGATTCCATCGATAAAAAGGTCAACGAGTCCTCCCAGGAACTCAGTGTTATTAAAAATACAACTGAGACTAACAAAACAGAGGAGGTTACAGATGAGGCTAAAACATGATATAGTATCAGAATTGTATTCTTCGTATTTTATGCTTTCAAGGAATCGACGCTCTCCTGCCGAACCAGCATCCTACGCAATCCATGAAGATCACGCAATCAAGCGTCTGTATGTACAGTAATCGTAATCAAAATAGGTAAGAGATATTCGTGATGTTAACGGTGTACATTTGTTATTGACTCAGTTTTGACTTGCTAGTACAATTTTACATCGAAAAGGTTCAGAAATTCTAGAGATTATAAAAGAAAAAATATGTTAAAATTGTGCTATTTGATACCTTGTTATATCTGTGTTGGAAAGTGTTCTGTTGCCATTGCAAAACAGTTTATCTATATTTTTACTCTACAGGGTGGAATTTGTTCACTGAAAACTTGATATTAAGGGAATCTTTCCTACGCTCTTGGGATATGTTGTAGAATTTTGTCCACTTCATTCTGCATGATGAGATATATTTTTAAATTTACATTATGTTATTTACAATTACTAATGCCAAAGTCAATGACAGATCTTAATATATAAAAGTCTTATTTATATATAAAATTTTGGCATCACACAAAATCTTGATCGTCCTTTATAGTGCTTTCAATAAACTTGGCGAATCTTTCTTTGTTGGGAACCAAAAGGCAGAATAACGTCGTATTGTTACCATTACGTCTTAATGAATATGAACAGTGTCCTTTTCAAGGTGAAAGCTATTGTCTCGGAATAGTTGTCATTTCTGCCATAGTCCTTTTGAGTTTTTTCGTCAATCAAAAGGTTACTCTTTGAGCTTACAACATTTTACTCCAACCTCTTTTATAAGGCACGAATCTAACCTACATCGTGTAAATTGTTTACGCTGATACCCCGTACTCCTCAGAGCAAGCTCAGTTGCATGCTATTTGTATTATGTAGTTTAAGAACATTGATGTCAAACAGAGCAAGTTCACAATGTCTCATGTAGCTAAACCAACGTTCTTTTTATCATATTTGTCTCCATATCTACATTCAAATTTTAATTCTCCTTTTACTGGAAATATGAGAGATGAGCAGAGTACATTGGTTTTGTTTAGTGTTCAGATTAGTTTATTTCTAAGGTGTACCAGCAACAGAAAGAAACAGCCGGAGAATGTACAGGTCATTATGATCGCATCTTGTAAGACTAAAGACCAACTGGACTTGTTGTCGATGACTCTTCTCTGAAAGACAAACAATCAGATCGCCTTCGTAGGTGTGTTGTGGTGAAACATATTGTACAAATGTCTCAGGGATGATAGCATTCAGTTGTTCATTTGTTGGTGCGAGAAAATCTAGAAACGAAATACGTAAGACACTGTACAGAAAGCTTTTATAGGCGTTTGCAGCGCTGCTAAATATCATGGCGGCAGATGTAGGATAACTTCAAGCCATGTTACTCTGCCTTCAGCAATCATTGCACGAAGTACATGTTTACCTGTAGTTTCTTCTTTAATGATTTAATATACCTAAGTAAATCTCGATGTAGTGGAAGACAAATCCAGTCTCAAAATATTTGGTTTCTAGACTTTCTATATTGGTAACAAATAATATGCAACCCACTTTCCTCGCTGTTCTCAGGAAATGGCGTTCATTAACAAGAATGCAAATAAAAGCCCTTATCTTCAAGGATTGATAATACCAAGAAGGATTTTAAAACAAATTAGTAAATTAATAAGAGGTTATGTGTTCTCAGTTTATTCTACTTTTGTTAGTAATTTTCCTTTGTGTTGAGGGCAGGCAACGTAGTCAAAGCACCTGCTCGTATGCTCGTATAGCGGGAGTGAAACAATTTTTGAAGTTCTTTCCACGATTACTAAAGATAGCCTTCTACAACAGAGTTGAAACTGCCTTAAACTATTTAACTCTGTTTGTACATGGTTTCATTTTATAATAAAATGTACAGAAAATGCATTGCAAATACAAATTTTCAATTTTTTGCGATAGTTGCATCTCAGCAAGGTTGGAGAACTTGGAGGAAAGAGTAGTCAATTAACTAATTAACGTGGATAACAAAATATTTCACGGATACATTTACTATCATGTTAGAAATGTGTAGTATACATTTGTAGCATTTTATTTCATATTTTTAGTTTCTTGTGTACATTTTGAGATGATAAAAGTTTCAAGAATTCGTTCCATTAAACATAACATTACAGTATTACATTTTTCACTTGCAAGTTGTAAAAGTCAGTTTGTTTGACATAACCCATCTTCATACCTGTCAAAGAGTTAACACGTTCTTTTTACACAAACCTAGCTACATTTGTAATTGTTCTATATGGCTATATTTAAAGAAAATTAACTTAATTAGTTACCACTTGAGCGACTGAGTTCTCATTGGTTTTGAGCAACTAGTTGTAACGAGTTATCTTTGAGTCTGATTTATTTATGTTATCTTCATTATTATTCTCTTTTCATTTTTACAAATATCTATGTGGCAGACTATTAAAATAAATAAAAGATCAAACACAAGTAGAATAGAAGTGTCTGCCAGGTATTAAAATTCTGACACACGTGAAAAAGTAATGATTTTACGCTGGAATAATTCGACAATTTTATTGTACCATTTATGACCACAAAGTATAGTGTCAATGCTTACGTGTATGAAATGTAATTAATTTGTCTTGAGTTGTGGTAACGTACCTTGTGATTGAGAATTACAAATGAAGCTGTAAGAAAATTTTTAAACTAAAATCATCGGTTTTTGTATAGTATTTCAGCACCTGAAAGGTGCTTTTGTTAGGACTTTATTTTATTTGGTTTTGTATATTTTTGAGTTTCATTTTATAACCCTTGCACCTATCAATATTGTTTTTGGTAAGCAATGACCTACAGAGCAGATTTAATAAAATAAATTTTAAGAAAACCGGAAATTGTTGATGTTGCTATTAGATAGATGTACACATCATAATTATTGCGTTGAAGGAGTATGTAGTATAGTAACATGTTGGAAGATACAGTAATATTAGATGAGTCATTCCTTACGCTACACAGCACTGTTGATACAGATAGCTAGCTTTTGAAGATATGTTGACATCAACAATTTTACAGTTGTATAAAAAAGAGTTGCTATATTTATGCCTGATGATGACTTAGACATTAAATATGAGATATGATGGACATGGTGCTAACAATAATTTTCGATGCTCATTTCTATTTTCACCCATGATCATGATTACGAGTTAACTGTAAATGGATGTATCAATGCAACTTAACAATGAAATTTTAAGCTTTACGTTTTCTATGCATATTTCATCGCTGACAGTTGCCTAAATACATAAAAACATCTTATTGTTATACTAGTAATTTTGACAATTAATTCAACTTTAAATAAAGTTGTGGCGATATATTCTGCCATTTCAGTTGACAAAGGCTAAAGTTTATGCAGATCCACAGTTTAATCTGGTGCATCAAACAATGTTAGTTTTGCGTTTTGCCTACTTATGCCAATGATTTTTGTCCCTTGTCAGCAGTGGTGGTTATAGGGAGAGACTGGCAGGACCTCTAGGGGAACCGGGGCTTCAATAGCTAAGAAGAGAGTACGTGCTTAACTGCCCATATTAATCTCGTGGAAGTAAGTGAAAACTTAAAACTAAACCCACTGGAAGGAATACAGTGTCTCCAAAACTTTCGCAATACGATCATGTCAGAACTGCCTTATAATGCATGACGTCATAGCACCCTAAAATTATTTTCGGCCCAGATCCCCACATTCTCCAAAATCGCCTCTGTTGTCAGTCTTATTTAACACATTAAGATGCCTGTTTTAAGTATTATTTGACGAGAATAAGAATCTTTGATAATGTGTTTCGTTTTGAATAAACTGTAAGTCAAACAG
>JAAAKL020010889.1:0-14026 GCA_010016065.2 Carybdea cf. marsupialis auct. non (Linnaeus, 1758) | reverse complement strand
ACACACACACACACACACATGAATAGAAGTGTATTTTTTGAGTCTATTTTAATCTTTATACACAGACGGATATGTCGGCTGTTTGACTATATATATATATGTATATATATATGTATATATATCTATATATATGTATATATATATGTATATATATGTGTATATATATATAATGAACTTACAACTACGTTTAAAACATTTAAAAGACTATATAAAATACATAAAAGTGCCTAGAGGCCGGTGAAACAAGCTTTCGGTTTAATAACTTTCGTCTGGTGCCGGCAGCCTTTGCTTAGTTTATAAGTTCCTAGAGATTTACACTACCGTAAAGCTGAAACAGACGGTAAATCAAAACTTAACGTATTTCGTACGCCACTTAACGTATTTCGTACGCCACTTAACTTATTCATTCTGTCCATTATCGTTTCTCGCTGCATAAATTGTAAGATTCCTTGTAAGCAGCCAGATACAAATTGGTACGTGGATGATAGTACTCTTAAAACAAATCAATACTTCATATTATTTTTTATCTGATCTCATTAGCCATCTTGTTTTTTTTATGAACGCTTGAGAAAACATCCTTTTTATCAAACACACCCCAGAAATGGTATTCCAAGAAATTTCAAGAATGTAAACGCTCAATTGAAGTGAAAGTGAAAATATCAGATATGGTTCTCCACTTTAGGTCTATTTTCTAAAAATTTCGGTGACATGTACTTTACTGATATGCTAACAAGAGGGCGTGATTCCAAGACAAGCGTACTCGCTTCGCTACCCGCGTCTTTACTATTTACGTGGTGCACTATGTACCTCCCAACAAACCTGCCTATTGCGTTACCTCCGTCCCTACATATCAACTTACATGCCTGCCTATCCCCCTACCTATCTAATTACCTGCCTTCTCAGCTGAACAATAGCTAGTTTAGTACTCTAGCGTTTTAGTTATTAAATATGATTCTGAGACGTTTCATGCAGAACATAAGTTAACAGTTGCATACTACGTAGTTTTCAATTTGGAATAACAAGAAGTCAAAGCCTACTGTAGATCTTTTTGCATTGATGAATACTTGAGGAAGAGGTAAAATCGTTTTGCTATAAATATGTTTGCAAGTTTATTTCTTGTACCATATTTAAGCTATGCTTTGAGTACCTATAGTTGCCTGGCATTGGAATAATGGGTATTAAAATAGAAATAATTGCAGGTAATAAAGAGTGGTATCATTGATATGGAGAGCAATGGTATTCGAATCTGCTATCCGCTAATGTCATCCCTAGACTGTACATCGAATGGTGCAGAGTGCAAGGTAGTCTTCATTATACCACAAAATTGGGAGAATCAAGGGAAATTCCAATTCAAGGAAATTGGTAGCCGTTATCAAATCCACGGTATGGCAATACACTCTTTTACAAACAGGGTTTTGTTATTATCAGCTGCCTTTCGTTTCTACAAGGTGCTAGCTCACAACAATATATTACGTTCCAAGTGCAGGAGGAGTGCAGTCTTTAACCATATTGGATCCGATCTTTTCTCCAACAGCTCAGTTTTGAAGAACTTTAGTACAACCTCATTTGATAGTTGTTTGCAAGAGTGTATTTATTTAGATGGATGTCAGGCCTTGAATACAAAGGAGATTTCTTCGACTTTATGCTATTGCCGATTATTGGCTTTGGATTCCGGTGCGAGTTATGTTCATTTTTCAAGAGAAGTTGGATGGAATTATCACGAAGCGAGACCAGCTACGAACCAGGTATTTGCTCTTTATAGTTCCATACTTATTTGCTGTTTACTACCTTGAAATATCATATTTAATGATATTTGGAGTGAAGATTGGGTTGTTGTCATTAGTCAAAACACGTTCCAAAATGCTCAAGTGCAGAGGCTCTCAATGTAAACAGTACTGCCCCCCTAAATACATTGGGAATATTCAGGGGGAAGGTGTCATTGAACTGGACAATGGTGCTTAAATGAGGGTCCGGAAGTAGATTTTATTTCTGTTTTTACATGAAATATTTACTCTTGCTTTTAGTGTAATATCATTTGTTTAGAGTTAACTAATGTCCATTCAATACAATTTTAATCTGTGCACGTTTTGAGTTCCTTGGAGATACTTTTCTGGAGCAAAACGAGTCGTGGCTTTGATAAGAAAACGATAATTTTGGATGAGAGACTTGGTGTCATGTTCTATTTGGGCCCCTTATAATATCCATTTTGGAGGGCCTTATTGAGTCCCTTTACTAAATCAAACAAGAATTTTGAACAACGTGGCATAATGGCTGAAGTGTTGGTGCCTGTGTCGTTAGAGCAGCCAACCAATCATCGGTAAGTTATGATATTCTAAGATTCGAGCCTGAACCTTGTTGTAACATTCTTGAGCTAAATATGGTTCTATCATGGGCTAGCTTTGGTCTTATCGGTAGGCCCAATTGCAGGTTAAGTACAAGGGAGTTCCTTCCCAAAGGCGACCTTTCTGTCCAAAGCTAAGATCATCGACCTCTTAAACATTAGTTTTCTCAAGAACCCTCTTTCTTTAAATGCCAGTTGATTGACTTCGTTATTACATCGTAGGACAGCGGTAGGCCAAATGCACCATATGGCCAAACAGTGAATCAATGAAATCTTTAGAGGGGACAAAGCCTATCTTGGATGAGAGATGCCCGTTTTTGTGAATGTAAGGTTTAAAGCAGCCCTAATTCTGTAGAAGTAAATTGTACTTTAAACTCCACTATCAAAGACGTCAATGCAGAAAGAGCCAAGTACTCCTAACATAACTACCTACCTAACATAAAGTCTAAAGGTAGGAATGGTGTCAAACTGCACCTGACTGGCTACTTAGAGCTGCAATATTTGCCCGCCTTTATACATAAACCTATATCTCTGGTATACAAAAGTCATCAGATTAGCAAAGGGGTTCAGAATAGCATATTTCACGGCAAATGTCAACGATGAAGATACCGAAAGCTTTAAACTTTTAAATAAAGTATTTTATAATTTGCATTGTCAGACTACTTGAACTTGTTTTCTACCAAATTAAAATGATTCATTTCTTTTTAACAGGTTGGTTCGCGATGCCAAAGATTTGGAATTAACCCATGTGCACCTTGTCGATGCTTTGATGACTGTCATGGAAATTACAAATGCCGTTGTGATAACAGTACGTAATGCTTGCTAAAACTACCTATTCTAAAGTGGCATTATCGATATGTATCTCCGTCCTGGAAGAAAATTCATTTTAATAAAAAGCAGTTTGGTTTTCTTCTTTTTCAGTCCTGAATGTAACCTTATTTTCTGGTGGAGGAGATAACAAAGAAGGAACGCCATGTGGACTCCCCTGCAGGCGCGCCAACGTCATTGTGAATGATCAAGATTTTAGCCAAAACTTGGCAGGGCTAAATCTAGTAGTAGTCAATCACCTTGATGGAAGTGTGGAACAGACTAGGAGATTCTCTACCTTTCAGAAATCTAGTGAATCCCGAAAAATGGCCGAAGCATTGGAGAGAATCAGGCAGCTTCCGCACCGCATTGTTATGGGGGCCGCTAGGGGTGATACTTTTAGACATTTGGAAGATGTAGGTAGATCCGAATTGGTAAGTGGAATTGAATTAACGTAATGCATGTTACAACTAAATTCCATAATATTTTTTACCCGATCAAATATGGCATCTTATTCTAATTCTTATGTCGTTATTTTGTAAAAATTGGACTGATTCAGGAGAAGTTAATTTATGTTGGTAACCAGAAGAATGAGAATGGGAATTACTCATAATAGACCGTTTTTACCAATCTGCAGCTTAGAAAAGTATCTGAACACGATTTGATAACATATGGGACGTGTGAGTATCAGAAATGAATAGACTGACAAAAATTAGGCCGTTTTTAAAACTTTTTCATAAGTGTTTTCGACACATTTCAGAAGGTATGAAAGTATGGCCTCCTTTTTCTTACCTAAGACTCTAAAGCAAGACTACTAGCATTACCTTGCAACAGTGTTTCTTTTTCGCCACCATCGTCAGACCATATTCTACACCGATCCTAGTTTTTCTCCAGATATCTTACTTTCTTGCTGTCACACATTTCCTTATGATAAGGTTGCGAGTGATTTCGTGCTTCTCCCTGGAGGAGTGTCTTGAAAATTTGATTGATGATATTTAGGCTTTGAGCTCACTCTTAGTTGCTTAATACAGATACGTCAATTACTCACTTGATAAACTGCAAGGCAAGGCAATATTTGTTCACATGCTACTCCTATGTACTTATGAACCAGAACATCAATACCTTGAATAGCACTTTTATCTCGTCTCATTTGACAGAATTCAGAATCCCACCTCTTCCGTGGAGGTAGTGTACTGGTTATTCTCTTGACTGCTACTCTTTTCTACTGATAAAGAGTCTCCTTGCTAGGTATTAACCTGGTGAAAGTTTCATGGACTAGTAGTGCAAGTCCTATCTTAACAGAAAGATCCATTTTATAAGTTTGATACTTCTGCAATGTTATGGATAATAATTTCTGTCGCCAAGGACTCGTTTATGAAATTTCCTGTCGTTTTGGCCCACAATATCTGTTGACTTGTCTCCTTCATTATTTCGCAAACAGTTTTTATTTTTTCTGTGAAACCAATTTCCGGTATAACAGTTGCCTTTTCTTCCTAATTTGGTGTAAAGCGAGGAAATGCAGTCAATGTTACAAGTTGCTGTAGGACCACATTTCTGCTTAATAAATATTTGTAAGTGCAGTTGTTCGACTAGCTTGAGTTAATTAAAAACCATTGAAACTCCAATAGCTGTTGTTTGGCTGGATTAAAGTCTGGAATTGATGATGTTGTACGAGAAAGAGTTGTTTGAGATGGTATGGGCATGTATTGAGAAAAGAAGACAATGCAGGTGTAAAGAAAGCAATCATGTTTGAAGTTGAAGGCAGAAGAGGACGAGGAAAACCTTCAATGAGATGGAGAGACAAGATGGGAAAAAATGCTGCAAAGATTGGACTGAAGAAATAAAAATGCAAAGGAAAGAACAGGATGGAAAGCAAAGATTGGTCGAAAGTGGGTAACCCAACGACAGGTGGAAAAAGGCCGACTATAAACAATGGATGGATAGATGGATGAATGATGAAGCATGCGAGAAATATGGCAAAGCCAAAGCACTCACTAGTGATTTGTTACTTGTAGGGTTATTTTTGCATTGACTTGGTTATTTGAACTATTTGTCCGTGACAACGTAGTCCCGATACTGATCCCTTAAATTCATGCATTTTTCTGTTTCTCATTTAGGAGTTTTTCACAGGTATGTCTTTGGAAATGTTAGGGGAGAGGTCTCCAATGTTGATGATTGGTTACAGTGAAAACCAAAAGCCCAACTTTACAACATTAATCATAAAGGAACGGCAACAGCTTATAGCAACATATCACGGAATAATACCTTTGCTTTCCATGAGGCCCACCATTCCATAACTGATATTATGCACTGAAATTCTAGAGGAATAGACTCAGTACAGCCAAATTCTATGAGCCTAATTATTACATAGATAAATATTATATATGCTATCAATAAATTGCAAAATCAAGATACTCGAGAAAAAGGTTCCATTACTTAGTTTAATGAAGCATTTCATCGATTACCATCAAACTGAACACAATAGCACATCCTCTACAGTCAGTTTACAAGAAATTGAACAAAGTACATGGGATCTGAACAACCGATAATCGACGCAGTAGTCCGGATCTCCAAAAGAAAACCAACAGATGTGGAGGTTTTGAGCGTGTACGAAAAGGAAAGCAAACGGAAAGAAGAAGAAAAGAAGAAGAAAAATTAAAAATTAAAAATATAATGTAAACAATGTTGCGATAGATCATAACTGCTAACCTAAATGCAATTGATTGTGCTTCAAATTAATAGTAATGTGCCAGTTATAAATGGGAAAGTACGAACGATACATGCCAGTTACATGGAATGTGACTCACGCGTACAGTAAAAGTGGTGGTAATAGAACAGCTTTGTGGAATATCAACGTTGAGATTATTGTCATTATGGAAGGCAGGTATCGCAGTTAGCTACAGACATCTCCTCTGCTTTTAATCAGGAGCAAACGAGTACCAGAAAAAATGGCTACAGATTAGTTTTTGTACTTTGGGATTGATGTGGAAGTTGGAAATGGCATTTGAGTGTCCAAGATGACGTACTCGGTACAATAGATGTTCAGTACAGCAGTTTGCAACAGATAATGTCAACCAAGCACAATAGCGAAGTGATTTTGTATGGATAATGCTTGGCTTTACATGGAAATCACTGACAACTCAGTTGGACACCTAAGACTGAGTCTTGTTAAAAGTCAGTTAAAGCCCTATTACAGGTTTGTTAATATAAGTAGGTATCATAGAATGAAGTATGTTATTGGCTTTGCATTCTAACACCTCAATTAGAGGAATTGCTTAATATTTTAAGCTTAAACTAGCGTTAGGAAAAACGTAGGTCTGTACGAGAGTAAGGAATTTAGAAACTTTAATGGTGAAATTTTACAAATCGTTAACCGGTGACGACGAAATGCGTTGTCAAGTATCATTCAAGAATAACAAGGTAATTGTATCATCAAGATCGTCAAACAAGTAACAGTGCGCTTTTAAATATATTTTGTAGCAAATAGAAAACACATCTAATCTAAGTATAATAAGGTTATAGTGAAGTCATCTGATGCGATCTTCATAAAATACAATCATTAAATGGTTGGGAATTTTGGACGAAGGTAGGGATAGTATCTTTTGTAAGCTATCATTTTCATATATGCAAGAGAAAGTTGCTATACGTCTGTATATGAACAACGTACCTTGTTTTACAGTAAAGGTAAGGAGTACCCTAACGCAGGACTTTTCTGTTTTATATCTGCCATATTTTACTACATATTTTGTAATAAATATGTTGGTAAAGGTACATAAACTATAGATTCCTTTTTTCAGTAAAGCAGCAAAATTTAGGTTGAAGCTTTTATTTGTCGCTTTACAGAGCCTCGTGCCAATCTACAAGGAGAAAATATAGACAAATTTTGTAATAAATACAAGGCTCGAGTATTTATTGCGGACTTTACGAAAACTCTTTCTGAGGTTATACCAATTCTAGGTACTCTGACGTAAACTGTGGAGCTGAAGGAAAGAAATGTTGCAGGTTAAGGATCTTTCTATAGTAGATTATTAGTTGGAAGTAAGAAACTTGGCAGTTCTTCTACTCCAAATTTCAAAGAAGTCAATCTCCTGCTTTTTCATCTCAATAGCTTTGAGAAAATGTCCATGTATTAAGTCAGCACAGTGACTGTATAGCGCCACTCGCAATCCCCTACTCATCGTAGGGTACTGGAGGCTATCGCAATCAAGAGATTAGAACCCTGTCTATGTAGACCGAGGGACTTTGTCATGCAAACACATTAATTTTAGCTTTCTTTGTTGGTTTATGTATTATCTTCTTGTGTGTATGTGCTTGTTCTGTCACTATCTTAGGGAGGAAAATCGCTTGTTTGTATAAATTATTTGGTAACTGCAATAAAGATATCGTGACAAAATCTCAAAAAGTGTTTGTCCGATTCACACTTGACATAATAACTGATTTTCCACATATTTCTTTGAGCTTGTGGTCGATATCCATAGATAGGCGATTGCTCGGAGAGCAGACGCCGCGAATGAAGGGGTCAGCGGTGCGATTACCAGTACTGATATATAAAAACCGATCCTCTACTCTGGATGACGTTCTTTAGTTGATGTTTTCTTGTAAAGGTAAACATATTTGGAAGGAAAAACTTGAGTATGCCATCAATCGATTGCTTGTTAATACCCAATTTTATTCATACTCTATTGTTGGTATGCTGCTTGCGGATGTGTAAACAAACCTTGAAAATTAGAAAACGAATCAACATGCTAGTATATTTCTGGAATTACCATTGCTCTTGCCATTTGTATACCCTTCAGTGGTAATACGGATCATTTCCATTTGATTGATTTTACTTGCAAGTGACGCTCGAAATATTTGCATGGTCACAATTTTGAATTTGTGCAAGTACAAGGTTGTAAAATAGCACATTTGAAAACTAATGTGGCTATTGCCATGGTATGGAATGATAGGAGTACCATCCTTACCTTGACATGAAATTTTTCCACTCCATACATTACACTTTCTTCTTATCAACTGCACTTAATATATGCTGCATAGTAGCCTTCAATAACATTTTACGTTCAAAGTGCAAAAGGAGCGCTATCTTTAACCATATTGGATCCAATCTTGTCTCAAACAGCTCAGTTCTACGTAACTTCACCACGAGCTCGTTTGATACTTGTTTGCAAGAGTGTCTTTACTTAGATGAATGTCAGGCTTTAAATACCAAGAGAACCTCTTCCACATTATACGACTGTCGATTATTACATTTGGATTCCGGATCAAGTTGTGTCTTTTTTTCACGGAGAGCAGAGTGGAGTTATTACGAAGCAAGACCGATTGTTAACAAGGTAAGATAGCAGTTTATAGATATGCTTGCCTCTATTAAACAATACATCTTCACGGTGGAAGTTGTTACCATACTGGTTGAGTCTACATGTTTTATTGAAAAGAGCACTAGGGGGAAAAGGGAAGTACTACTGTAAGCCTTACATTTTTGCAAACTTAAGCTCTATATAACTTTTTAAAAACCCGTAATAAACGTCCCATTGAATTCTGCCTTAATGATCTTTCTCTTAGACACAATGCAGATGAATAGGCTATGCCTTATGCCAATGTCTCATTGTACTTGAATGTCTAGCAACAGAAGGACATGAAACAAGGTTGTTGTTACGGAGTCGCCGCATGTAAAATATAGCCTGCTCAAACTACGAACGAAACAATAACTAGACTTCGAAATAGGATTTCCATTAAGTAATAATGTAATAGACATTACAACAATATTATACACATAAGAATAAATAGATAGAGACACTTAAGTCTTCATCAGTTCTGACGGCTTCGAAGTACTTGAAAAAGTTCGAGGTTTGACACTTGAAAGACTTGTTAGATCTTCGGCTGTTTCAGGCGTAGTAGATAAAGGTTTGTAGATCCGTAAAGCTAGAGAGATTAGACTGAAGCCAAGGTATAATCGGCAACTTGCTAACTCTAGCAGGTCTCGCTCTTCAGTGAGTCTTTTTCTTTCGACTTCGGTTTTTAAACCCACACGGAGGAAGAAGTGAATGAATGGTTGGACTTCAAATGTCCAAAGAATGTGTAAAAGGTTAACGATCGACGTTTCGGACAGCCTTCGCGGAAGTGCAGTGTCATGGTTTTGAATAGGAAGATATTCACAGCTACAGAACACGTAGGACTAAGTACAATAATACTCTTATGACATTGTGTATACTTAGATCACCGTAATTATCAAAGCTGACTGCAGCTTGTTGACAGCTTTTGATGTTATTCTAAGATCATTTCTGATGTCCTAACATCCTTTGCAGGTTGGTCCATTCTGTAAAAGTCTTGAAAAGAATCCTTGTTACCCTTGTCGCTGTTTTGATGAATGCCGTGGAAATTACACCTGCCATTGTGATAATTGTAAGTAGAAAATATTTACCTGTTGCGGAAAGCAAAGAAACATCATAATCCTATGAGTTGACTCTATCCAAACTGACTGATTAGTATTAGAAAAACATTGTTCCGAAATTTGCTAGTAAAGACGTTATAATTATCCCCTATGAAAAACACCCACAAACAACACCCACGAACAACACCCACAAACAACACCAACAAACAACACCCACGAACAACATCTACAACAACACCCACGAACAACACCCACGAACAACATCTACAACAACACCCACGAACAACACCCACAGATAACACCCACAAATAACACCCACAAACAATACCAACTTTGAATTGCCTCTAATTGCAAAACAATACATGTTTTTCTAGAGCTAATATATTTATTAACATTCCTGCCAGTTTTTATAACTAAGTGACTGATATTTCGAAAAGGTATTAGAATAAATATAGCCTCGGGGCCGGTACCTCCCCCTCTCCGTCCTGACAATGTCCAAAAGCCTAGTCTGTATAGCATTATCTTAATGCCCTTCCCTAATTCCGCTATTTTTTCTCTTTTTTTAAAAGTTTGTATATCTGGTCGACATTCATAACACTCCTACTTTTATTAGTTTAATAAAAATTACCTGGGTTTTCAGTCTACTTGCGTATTTGCATTTTTGTCTTTACTAGTGTTGAACGTGACAATTTATTCTGGAGGTGGGAATCTACATAGCTCTCCGTGTGGTTCATCATGTGTAAGAGCAAATATTGTGGTAAATGGTCAGGACTACAGCCTCAACGGAAGAGGTTTCAATTTAGTGGTGGTCAACCACTTAAATGGCGAAGTCGAAAATTCCCTGCACTTCGATACTTATGCATCAGTTGACGAATCTCATAAGATGACTGACATGCTACGGCAACGAATCAGGCTGCCAAATCGTATTTTGATTGGAGCAATTATGGATGCTGCAACTGAACATCTTCAGTCTGAAACCACGGCAGAAGTGGTAAGTACAATCTACCCTTCGGCAAGACAATAAAACCTAATTGATAGGAATAATGCTAGACCTACAAATGGTATATCGTTTATTTACGTTAATTACAAAGAGCCTAAAAGAATCTACTTATTAGTTCAAGTCGCACTAGGCTAATCAATGAATCTGGATTAATCAATTTATCCTAAAATGTAATGAATCGACACTCTGACAACATCTCGAATCTGATGAAGCCATGTAATGAAACCAAACGATTCTTTACATCCATCTAATGAATCCATCTAATGAATCTGTTAAATAAATGGATACTGTGTAACACTTTCCTTTATTTGAGACCACGAGTAACAGAAACTGCATGCTTTGTTGTTTCATGACCCTTTTACGTCAAAATGGCATGTGTTTTACCAAGGGATTCTTTTGTCTTTTGCCAAATATCGAAATACTTGCCCCAGACTGTGCAAACTGAAGGAGAAGTTTATTTGTAACAAATATCCGTTGTCACACCCGTTTAACCAGATTAGATTGATTACTTCAACTCCCGTAGTTACACAGATTAACCAGATTTAGATTAATAAATGAATTCTTGTGTGTGACGTGGGCTATTCTAACTACACTGCATGCTGTTTGATGTAATATGGTATGAGCGTGATTTGCATCTTTACCACATTCAGCGCTTTTGTTTGTTTTTTCTTGTTTTCATTTTATTTTAATCTTATACCTTTACATTTACTTGATAGAATAGACCATATTAAGAAACTCATAAGTGAAAGTATGACATAACGTTCTCCACAGTAGACAAAGAAACGGCATTGTCATAAGAGTAAGTTTCCTTGCTCTCTCGCAGCTTGGTCTAAGCTTCCTCGTTGTCTTTCTAAATTCCATTCTGGTGATTTGTACTCTGAGCAGTGTAAGAGGAAAACAGCCTCTTGGTCAAAGATGGCCTTAATGCTTTCTTTTAATACATCTCAGGTTTTCCACATAGCTGCAGGCTTTTCTGACGTCTACACAATTTTGGCATTGCATTGCATTTGAGTCTCAATACGGTTTTAATGCAAAAGGTCTTGAACATATATATAAATCTTAACAAAGTTTTTCATATCTTTAACATATTTTGAAGAAAGTTTCACTACCTTTTTGAGGAATGTTCCTTCTACCCACCTTGAGCCTTTTCTCTGTTCAAAACTCTTGACCAAAGGAAAACTGTGACGGTATCTTGATTGTTGATAACACCAATATTACATTGCGCCTTTGTTGCAGTTCTTCGAGTAAAGAGGAATCGATATGTTTCAATTTAGAGAAAATAGACGGGATTTAAACCTGTGACTATGGACTTGTAATCTAAGAATGAGATCTGTGATGTGACCCAGACATTTGTGGCATGTACTGTACCAACTGAGCTAGATTAACTATGTTGCTAACATACTCCATTTCTCTATCAACCGCATTAGCTCCCAGCCCTCTAACAGTATACATTAACATCTAGCTGTAAGCAATTTAGAGACCAGCCTCTTTGTGTCCACAAAAGCACATGCATCCGGCCCACCAATCTGTCCAAACCCCACTGAAAGGTCCAAGTTATTACCGAGAAGAGAGGATCGGAAATGCCAAGTTTTAAAACGATTCTTGAGAAATAGAAAACATGTCACGACGGAATTCGACGCCAATCTCTCTTAAATGTATTTGCCTCACCATCCATTTTATGGTTTCCAGGCTCAGTACCCCACTTCACCCCATTTCACCCCACCCCCAAACCATTTTATGTACCCCAACCCAACCCTTTTATGTACCTCACCTATGTGCCAGGCGTACTCAACCATTGATACTTTTGATTATTTCCAACCTCGATCAGATCGATAATCTTTTTTCATTTAATTCATTCAGAAAATTCAGGAATACAATAATTATTGCAAACCCATAGTGCCGATAAATAACCTTTAGCCAAATGCTAAAGTACATGTTTTTCAATACGTTTTGGGTATTTGTTTTCGTTTATGTAGCATTAACCGAGAATTTATCAGCATAAATACTTCCAAATTAAATACGAGAAAGCTATTACCAACATTTCAGCTTTATTTGCATATTTTTCTCACTTCAACGTTTTCGCGGTACACACAATAATGTCATGAGATTTTCTTCGATCTAGGAAAAGTGGACTGGCATAAAATGGATCGGAGCTGGACACAGGTCGCCAATTGTCTTTATTGGTTACAGCAATGCTGAAAAGCCTGATTTTGTCATGCAGATAATCAAGAATGGAGTGGATCTTAAAATTACACATCATGTAGTCATACCTCTGCTTCGTCAAAGACCCACTATTCCATAATTCATGTAATACAAAACTTGCATGACTGGATTCAGAAGGAGCGGGATTCCACACAGATTACTATTCAGAAGGAGTGGGATTCCACACAGATTACTATTCAGAAGGAGTGGGATTCCACACAGATTACTATAAACGTTGTACATCTTGGCAAAACGACTGGATTTGTTACTGCATAAAAGACTAGTGAATATTCGAGTAGTTAGCTTTTACCTCAAATACTGCATTTCCATGTACTTTGCTTCCGGGTTTCAAGGCAGATATTGTTTAAAGGAAGCATGCTCTTATATACGGATGAAAGCACATGCGCCTTTATTCCCGACCAATTTTGCAGATGTGGAACTCTTAATAAGAGGGTGAAATTAACTTAGTGAAATGCGATGAAAATTACTTTTAATTTTTTTGAAATGCCACATCACTCGATAATCTTGTCAATTATAAATTTAGTTTAAATTAAGCAAAGTCGAAACCCTTTTACATTGTCTATGCACGGCACTTCCAGTCCCTTTTTGCACTTTCTCGCGCGTTCTTGTGATCTCCACACCAATTTGGCCACCGCTCAATAATACAAATTTGTCCAGAACAATTTACCAATTTTTTTAAGCTGTGACATTCTACGCCTGTAAGTGGATTTTGTAGGCACATGGCAAATATGGAATATGGCAAACAGTTGGGTTTTTTAAACTTGCAAAACCTTATATTTTAGGGAATAGGGTATCGTTCCTCCAAAATGATTTCAGGTTTTTAGTACAGTTGATTTGATTTTGCTTCTTCTCGAATGATCCAGATAGTTTTCGTTGTCATTCGATTTGATTCTTAAAAAATCAAATCGTTTAGACGTCAGCTTTGTGCTGTATTGTGACGTAGGTAAGTAATGATAGAGGTATGTAATTCATTGTTTGTCAGGCGATTATTTCCGACAGTTTTTCCGACTGTGAACTGACACTCCATACCATTGGCCTCTCTTTATTTGTGTTTTTATGTTCAACAGACATGCGCACTAAGGATATTTTAGTCGCACAGTTGCCAGAAACTTTCAACTGTAGTATGACAGGGATATGTAAACTAAACATTAAACAGAAAAGTAGCGCTAAATTGTGTCAAGTATTATTGGTGACTTATTTGCTTATGCTTGCTTAAATTAAAATGTTAAATTAATATGTTAAATTAATATGTTAAATAAATAAGCTA
>JAAAKL020010888.1:0-14027 GCA_010016065.2 Carybdea cf. marsupialis auct. non (Linnaeus, 1758) | reverse complement strand
TGGTTTTCTGTAATGTATAGAGCCCGTTCAGAACATCACTTGAGATTACTTGAGGCTATTTTTATCAAAATACACAACCCCTCCCTATGCAAGCAGAAGGAGTTTGTTCTCCTGACAAAACTGTTTTAAACTTAGCATCAGCGTCAAATATAGGTTTTTTTGTTTTTTTTCTCCCCCTCTTTTTATTAATTTTCTTTATTCTATATCTGTTAATAAGTGAGTCCAATGTCCTAATTTTCCCGACCCTGTGTCTTTGTATGCATCAGCCCCCTGTAGTGGTTGCTCTCCTTTCCGTCCACTTTCAGCTCTTACTAAGTTTGCAAGTAATTGTGTAATTATCAGTGGTGTGTATGGCTCTGAAGAGTACCCACGAAAAGCTTCAGTCACAAAATATGTCTATTCTCTTCAAAAGCATATTCATATATCCTGGGTCAACCTTTTTGTTCAATTTCTTGTGTATTTCTTACTATTTATTTTGCTATAGTTGAGGTTAACTGTATGTGATCATAGATATTAAACTGGTTACAAGTAGTACTAAAGCCTGCTAAATGCTCACATTTCATTGTATTCCAATGAATTAAAATTTGCAAGACCCAGGACAACAGTCTATATGTGATGATGTTGAATTTGATAGTTAAAGGAGAGGTCACTTATTTTGTGTTAGCATTTAGAATTTTAGGGTAACAATATAGTCATCTTGATTTCCATTTTACATATTTTTAGCGACAATGCATATTCTTATTTTTTATAAAGGCAGAGGCAATACAAATGGAGAAACCTTTAAAGGATGATGAAGAGGTGAGATAAATGAAGATGTAGCAAATGTTAGATTGATGAAAGTAATGTGTTAATTTTTTATCTCCCCTTTGACATTAATAGTTTCAAATGTTTTATATAGGACCCACAGCATCTGGCTGAATCTCTCTCACTTACAATTTGATATTTCACATTTGTGTGTAAAAGCAATATCAAATTTGTGTGATTTATTGGTTGAGCCACTTTAAAGTGTGCCATGAAGGAGACTTTAGCAGATGTTTAGAAGGGGATAAGTACCTCATCTACTTGTCTTAGCACCTTTTGTACTTATAACTTAATTGCACTTTGCACTGCCCTTTTCTATCAAATAACTATATCCCTAATATTTAATAGTCACTATATTTTAGGTTTGAGGTACCCCTTGTAAAAGTCTGCTATGCCAAACTACCTCACGGATGAAATTGTACCATCCAAAATTGCCATGAAGTCATGAAGAGCCAGCTTTGTAGTTAAAGAGGAGGTTTTTGTAAAACAAATAGTAACATTCAGAGAAGATCTATGTAATAGTACTGTTTCTAAGGTCTGGTGATTAAATATTGTAGAAGCCCAAATGGTTGAAAATTGCTTTGAGCTCACAGTGTCTAAATAGATTGGAGTCCACCAACTGAGAGATTTGCCTTTATCAAACTTGCCTCTGACATAGAGACATCATCCTAGAAGGATATTTAGATTTGAAATAGGATGAAAGACAGAATAGCCAAAGACTTTGTCTTATGTTATTATGACAAGAATATGGATCTTTTGTCAATGCTCATGCTGTAAAATTCTAATATTTTGGTTTAAAATGACCACTTACTATATCATATTCCCACTCTACAGATCGCTGGTAAGCCTACTGCCTGAGACACACAAAGAGAACTAATACAGGGAAAGGGAAAGGGATAAGATAACAGTTAAGGGTTCAAGAAGCAAATGCATAAAAAAAATATAGTACAGATTAGGTCTACTTCTACGGATCACATTGTCAAGAAAACTGCAAGATAGAATCTATGGGTCTGCCCTGCACACTATTAGAAAATTGCAGAAAACAAAAGCTACAATCAATACTTTGGCAAAAACTGAAATTTCGATTGACACTTTATGACTTGTCATCAAAAACCCATCACTTAGTTACAAATGACAGACAGCAGTCTACTCCATGTTGATATTGTTACAGAATCTGCTTTGATTCATCTTTCAGACAATGTAATTCACTTAACTGTGCAACCAGACATAATTTGTGTCAGAAGCTGTTAATGGCATTATCCAATATCTCCCCACCCTTCTATGTGAAAAGTTTCCTGTAAAATTTTAAAATGCTATTTCTCCCATAAATGAAAATTCAGAAGCATACTTCCTATATTGGGCAGAAGGGGCAGGATGACACTAGATGAGCTAGGAGCTGTGTGAAAAACAGGAGGCATTGACATGGACAGATCTATGATTAGATAGAGAGTTGCTATTAAAATTATGAATAAATAATGAATAATTAGCTTTAGAGATAAGAAGATTTGGCCCTTCAACCAAGCAATGCATGCCTTTTTTATTTTTTAAGGGGAGGAGTCTTGATTGACCTTCTTATTTTAATGTCATCCCATTTGCCACTGCAGACTCTTTTCTTTAAATTGAACTGCTAGCTAGGTATACAGCACTGATTTTGATAGCCGTAAATGAGAGGAAAGGTCATTGGTAAGCAGTTTTGTTATGATTGGGAAGAACTTTTGTTGATTCAAATGACCTGCCAAGTAGACTACAGAAATATCTTGTAGGCAAGACTTCAAGTATCATTTCAGTTTCAATAAAATATTTGTTGCTTTTGTTTCTCTTGTCTTTTTGATTTCTGGTCCTAGAAAAGGACATTGTTCTTTAGTTTCATGTATCACTTTTTTCAGATCGATGAGTTTCAAGTTGAAAATTTGGAAATGTTCAAGGGGAGCGACAATGTCGACACAATGTTTACTCCAGCAGAACAATCATTTCTGTTACACAGTTACTTGGAAAAGGTTCCCTTTGAAGTGGTAAGTAAGTAAATATACAAATAGCTATTCCAAATAGAGAAACAATCACTTGCTTTTCATCTATTTAGATAGAATATTAGGGAAAAATTAGAGAAAACATTTAAATAGTACTAAAAATGTAAGTTACATCTTCTAATGATCAATTCCAGTGAAAATTGATTGGAATTTAAGAGATAATGAATTGAAGCAGAGATAGAAATTTAAAAATCTCTTTGATGTTACAATGAAGTAACCAACAACTCCATGAGGATTTGATACAAATCAATGATACATATCTAAATAAATACAAAGGCCTTTGCAAGTAGGGGATGCTAGCACTATGGAATTTCCCATTCACCTTCTCTATGTTAGGAATTAGTTGCATATTACTGTCAGTGCCTTGTTAAAATGTTTAGAAATTGGCCCTGCTTTAGTGCATTTGTGAAGAATAGGACGGAAGTAAAGAGCAGAAGGGAGCACTTAGTTGTTGACATAACCATACATGATTTTTCCATACTACGTGGTTGGCATGTGACACCTTGCAGTTGTCAAAAAGTGGTTGCACATTCCTTGTTTGGATGGTATGGTGCAAGATCTAAAATACAGGTACAGAAATGGTGGAAGCTGGTCTATAACCTGGTGTCCATTAGTTTGCCATTGTTGGCAGAGCAAACCTGAGTATGCTAGGATATCACAGGCATGCTGCATTTCAGGAAACATGATGGTAAAGAAGTCATTTTTATACAGTAAACCATCCTACAATCATGTACCTGGCAAATTTATTTTCATGAATCTGTTTCAGAACAAGTTTTTGTCAGTTGGTGTAAAGAAATTTAAAGCAGATGCATCATTGCTGAAGGGCTGCATGCATTCCACCCCACCAATTTTGGAAAGTGTATCACCGATGCACTTGAAAGCCAAGAGAAGTGCTTTATGGCAAACTATTAAAAGACGAACGCCAGTGCTACCATTGGATGATATTAGAGATTATTATGGTATGTTCACTTTTAAATGTTTGAATTGTCATTACATGTGTGGTTTCTATTATTCTTTTTATGGCTTAATGTTCATAATGCAGGCCTACAGCAGCTAATATGTACTACAATCGGTGGTTTAAAGCAACTATAAAACAGTAGTATTACTTTGTATCAAAAGTAGTTGGTAAAGAATTCATGCCAAGTGAAAGTTAGTGAGTTTGTAGTGGAACCTTTATGTGACAGCATATTAAAAGTCATTTACAACTTTACTTTATAGCCAGTATTTGCCATGCAACGTGCACCTATTTTTAATGAATGTCTTGATTCCCTGACATACTTTTACATAAATGTAGACACATAGTAGTGGTACTTATACTGTTACTTGTCAGGCCGCATATTTTGTCTTAATATAACTAGGCCATTAAGTGTTTACATATGACCTGGTTTTAATTCATGAAATGAACTAGAAGATACTCTTGTAGCAATCAACCCAGTAAGGCACCTAGTTGCCCTGTATAGGAACCAAAAGTTGTGTTTAAACACATTACTAAGTCTTTACCAGTCTCTGTGGAAGGCAAAATAATAGAGGAAGTAAACACTATTTTTGTAGCAGGCGAAGGAGCAGCAAGGAGTAGCACCCCAATAGCTTCCCTTGCCAGGGTAACGGTGAAACTTTTGGCAGCAGAATAGTGGATTGTTGAGAGGGGCATATTACGATTCAATCGTAGACATTGGCTGTTTCAACTCTTGATGTATGGGAGAAGTTTCGTCCAATCAAATAAATGACAGATATCTTTTGCTCAGTTATCGAGAACTGCAGTTGAGGAAAGAGACTTCGTTGAGAAAGGGGCCTCTACCTCTCCTACCTTTTAGCTCCTGTCTACACACACAATGAGGTATACTTCCAATAATTAAGATATTTAATTCCGATAATTAAAATATTCTAAAAGCAGGATCCAAGGATGCATGTATGCAATGTATTGTAAAACAGTGTACTTTGATTAACGAAACATTTGTCCTAAATATATTTTTAATACTATCATTACATCATCTTCAGGATTTAGTTATTAAAGAAGCAAGTAACCTACAAATAAGGCGTAATGGATAAGAAATAATTGTCGTAGTGAAATTAGATCAGAGAATGGGAACAGAAGTGATATATACATGCAATAATTCTTAAGTTTGGTCATGAGACGACTGTTGTTTTTGATCAGAAGAGAAACCTAAGCATCCTCTGCTGAACACAACTTGTCATAAGAAGATTGCGTTTCCCATCTGATACATCAATTGTCGATCTTGTATCTTCATTGCTTACTGATTAGGTGAAGAAATTGCATACTACTTCGCTTGGATGACATTTTTTACAACATCTCTGGTACCTCCTGCGATGTTTGGCGTTTTCCTGTTCTTCCACCGGCCATCAGGTATTACTGTAGATGACAGCCCTTTTCTACCATTCTATGCCTTTGTCATGGCGCTTTGGGCCATATATTTTAGCAAGGTAAGAATGAAAAATCTTAAAAAGTTAACATTCAACATCTATCCAGAATTCTCCTTCACCCTTTTGTCTTCTTCTTGTCATTTCATTTTAAGTCTTGATAAATCATATTGACTGACATTTATTGCCAATAACATTCTTTAAAGTAGAAATTGAATTGCTATTCCAATACGATAGTGTCGTGAATGCCTTCACAACAGCTCCACCGTCTTCGCATTTAGCGTACGGTTTCAGTTTCGTTCTTATCATTTTAATTTTTCATATATATTATCATTTGCTAGGGATGGAAGAGGAAAGAAAGTGAATTTGCACTCCGTTGGAACACGTCAAATTTTGAAAAAACCGAAGTTATTAGGCACGAATTTTATGGGGAGATTAGGACAAGCCGCATAACTGGAAAACCAGAGAAATTCTTTCCGGACTGGAAACGCTACATTCTGTATCTTGGAAGTTTGTTGCTCTCTCTTCCTTTCCTATTTTTGGCTTATGGTGCTATGATTTTGTCACTGAACTTCAATGGTTACATTATTGACAAAGAAAGTCCACTTTATGTTGCGTCACTTTCAAAGTTTTCTGAGCCGGTGAGTTTTTCCTTTCTTAATAGATCAAAACTTCCCGGCATTGTCCGTAAATGATATATGGGCATTTCTGCTTGGCAATAGTTGTTATGTTACGCATAACAGTTACATAGAGTAGTAGATATGCTGTATATAAAGACTACAGTATTTTCGACAAGCATATTTTAATTTCCTATCTCTGTCGGGTTTTCCCCACCTAGGAAAGGTTTCTTTTGAGAAAATGGACGGGTTAATTATGCCATCTATGACAGATGATGCGGTTTTAACGCCATGCACTCTCCTTTTCAGGGGTTAAGGCGGTGCCCATGTACATGGGACTTGTTGGAGCATTGGGCACTTTAAGACCGGATGCCCTTCCTGACGTCACCCGTGGCCGTTCCGGGATTTGAACCCTGACCCTCATAAACTGATGGCAAAGAACGTATCCACTAGACTACGGCGGCTCATGAGATGATAGATTCATACTAAATCATGGGTGCTAAATCCGAGTGTTAACATATGTTTCCGTAGATTTTGGGAAGACTGTACTGAAAAGTGTTGTTACCACCAAGTAACTTAGGCTGTTAGAATCTAAGTACTTGTTCTGGTGAGGTGGTGTATTTTGAGCTCAGCTGCGGACATTTCATACACAATCTACAAGTATCAAATTTGACTTGGGTTCATAAATAATTACCCGGAATTTGCTGAAGAAACACAATCACGAATTGAACATTAACGAGATAGATCCCTGTTATGATAAATATAAATATTTTCATGCTCTCCTGCCACTTTCTTCTGTTAGGGAGCTAAGTTATAGTTTTGTCTATCCATAAGAAATTGAAGGAGGGAGAGGAGACAAGTAATCCATTTCTCTCAAATTTCATGACACTGCCTTGTGGTGGTTTGGGGGATTTATTCTCTTTGAAATGATTATTTGTAGTAGCAGTGTACTTTTATAAAATTGATACTAGGCTATCGGTACGGTACGTATACGTGCGTACGATACGTACGATATACAGATGTATCAGATTAAAAATATTTTTTTTATGTTCTTTCCCAGATATAATAGATCCTAAATAGGTATTAAAGAAACTTGTATGCGTATAGTATTGCAAACAAACATGGACACAGAATAACGAGGTGTTAGATCAATATTGTTGTTGGCATATCATTCTGCATCTTATCAATGCATCACCAAAGTTATTCTTTCTCTTGTTCTGTTTTTTGATCAATGAGAGCAAAAAGACCCAATTTTTACTCAACTCCTAACAGGACTTTTACTACGAAATGTGACTTTAACTCTGACATCCCTGCTACTAGTGTCGTGCTTGGCGACTTTCTTCACAGTCAACACCGGCCCAATACGATCACTACTGGTATTAAAATACCAATAACCAATCCGTTGAACTAGCCCCGATGGAATTGTAGGAAATAGAGAAGACATATGTGAGGATCCTGCAACAACCGGAAATACATAAGGTTCAGATATTGTCAAGTACTATGAAACACATCCTTCGTGCCAACCGGAAAAGGTATATACAATGCTGGTCTGAGGTGAGTGAAAACCTATTGCAACAGTATGAAGAGACTGGAAGAGGGGACGTCGCAGATTTATTGTTTGCTTCCCGTAAGTAGGGGAAGCGCGACAGATGGATGGAAACTATGGAAAAGGGTCCAGCAGACACTATTGGAGACTCCTTAATAGATTGGATGGTATAAGCCAGAAAACGATAACTAAATCTGTATTAACCGCAGAGAAGATAGGTCACCACATTTAAAGGCGCGGCTCTCATCGCCCAGACCAGACTTTGAAAACTAACATAAGAAAACATTGCAAAGGATTATTCGAATCCCACCTAGAAGAAAGCGATCTGTCAGCCAGGGCACAGAGTGGGGAGATGCTTGCTGCCTTGAAGACTGTGAGTGCTGGGAAGGCAACGTGCCTTATATACCCAATTATGATAAAATACATAGGGCCGCGTGAATTTGGGGGGTGGGGTGCTGGCTGACGCCTTTATTGATACTGATACAAATACTGTAACCTATGGAAGCGGGTAAAGGTTTTGCATGTTTTGAAATCAGCTGGTTGAGCACCATGTTAGTTATAGACCAAAGTCTGGATGGCTGGATGTCCACCTACTAGAAGAACCTCTTTACAGGTGCTGGCACTGACTTAATTAATCAAATCTGGCCTCTAACAGAAGGTTTAAAACAGGCTCATTCTTCATTGATTTATCCCCAGCTTACGAGACTGTGTGGCATAAATTAGCCGGCCAGAATCATTCATGATAAGAAAGTGCTTTCAATTTGTAGCTGATGACTAAATACAGACATTTTTGTGTATGTCTGGGAAGCAAGCTGTCCAAGAAATAAAATAATGGAGTGCCTCAAAGCCTTGTGATTATCCTGGCCTTCTAAGTGTTCACCAGAGACATATTTGAGACAGTCTCTGCGAATTTCGACTACGCAAATGGGTGGGTAGTTGTGACGCAATCTAGAGATTTTCAACTTCCGGGATTTCGCGTAAGCAATAGGAGACAGTAGATCACTGCAAACAGACTCCTATGCAATCGTGAAAGAACCTCAGCGCATCTACACACATGGGGACTGGCCACTTCTACCTTTTGCCCAAGTTGTGGCAAAGTGCCCTATTTTATGGACTATCTAGTGCTGAAGTGCCCTCGTCCTTATATCTTTGGCAGATTTGCAACTGTTCTCAAGTGCGGCAGTGACGTAGTTGATTGGCTGCAGTAAACAGCTTACGACGTGTAACACCACGCGAAACTTTTACTAGCTGCTCTAGAAACGACCCATTATCCAAAATGTTTTCCAAATTCCAGATGAATTTTCGATAACATCCACTTACACTTTGTTTTACTTCATCAGATAATGTTTTTAATAATGAGATATTGACAGCACTATATTTTTTGCCTATATTTATTAGCTGAATGTGTTTTATCTCGAAACGAATCCGATACCAGTTTTAACTGACTTGCTCTTATGACTATTTTGTTTAGGGGAAAATCTTCGCTGCCGATAGTCCTTACTATGGATGGATAATCCCTACCATCAGCCATTCGTTGGTTATCAACTTGCTAAATAAGGTGTATCGAACTGTGGCAACTTTCTGTACTGATTTGGAAAATCACAGGTAACTGCTTCAACATTGTTTCTCTTAAAATAATGGATGAGAACTATGGTTGGTCAATCGTTAGAGTGAGGCACCAAAATAGGGGGCTGATTATAAAATTGTTACTACTATTATATATTTCAAAATTCAGCCTTTTTTAATGTTAAGATATATTTATTTTTTGAAGTTTTGTCAAGAAACGTGTTTTAAATACTCCATAATCGCTACAATACTAAATACCCCACTAACTTTCATAATAAGGTGGGGAGGTGGTAATTAAATGGGGGATTAGTGAAATATTATCCTATGCATCGAATGAGTTCTTTGTTACGTTTGAAGTAAAATTTGAATATTCGAAATCAAAAAACTGGAAGGAACGACAGCAAGTCTAGTGAGACGGAACCTGCCAAAGGAGAGAAATACCGAGAGAAAAAGATTGTTAATAACGTGCTATGTCTATTTGTGTACATACTGTCGGAGACAATTCAAGTATATGTCAGCGGCGTTAAACTTATGAGAGGAGTTATCGACCGCGACAGCAAATTGTAGCTAATTGTAAATAAGTTGTAGCTAATGATAGTTCTATAGTCATGTGGTTATAATTCAGTGATCAGATGACATGAATGCATTTTTAAGGTATAGACAATAAGTTGTCGGTGAAGACAATTAAGTTGTTTGGACAGAAATTTCGATTTTCTTGTAGTAATTATTATGATCAGTATCCTTTAAGTGATTTGCGCATAGTTCCTTTTCGCCCGCGCGTTAAAAAGAGTTTAGTACCTTTCCATGCAGTAAAATCGAGAATGTGGATGAATATGATGAGGACACGTTGTTGGTCATTGTATCAGCAGCCAGTGCACATAATCATATTGTTCTAAAAAATCTTATTGGCGACAAAAAATGGCACCGTTTGGGGTAAGGATTGGTTGCTTGGAGGAGATATCTTGGGAGCCTTCCATATCAGGCCTACACAAGCAGAGCCTCGATTTAACGACGAATGCACGTACTGGAAATATCTTCGAATGTATGCAGGAACTTTCGAGTTTTGATTTTGATACTCTTTAACTCATTCCTTTATGTGTATTATGTTTGCTTTATTTTCATAACTCTCGGTAATTTATTGTTTCAGCCTTCATCAGCAACTGACCTTTCTTCGTTAGTGATTTCGCTGTCTTACTCCTTAGCTCTTCTATGTCAGTTCAAATAGGGTCCATCCTATAGTTTAAGCTAGCTTTTCATAGTGATCAAGGCATTTTCAATAAACTGTGCTGTCCGTGTCTTTGATGTAGTCCATAATCACTTCGACATTCCATTTTAATTTCTCAAGAAATCAATTCTGTTCGATTTTTTATAAATTTAGAAAGACTTGTCGCAGGACAGTTTTGCTACCATATAATTGCTGGTTGGATGGTCTTTTTGCAACTCGACTTTAAGCAAATGGATTTTCCTGTACTATAGAGACAGTTAACCTCGTACTAAATAATGTATTGATATTGAGGATGACGAGCGTCTGTTAGTTTGGATCGTAAATAAGGGAGATCTACGAGTTAATCTCATATGAGTGGACTGAAAATAGCCATAGTCCTACAGTGTTGTGCCCGTGCGTTGACCATATTATTTTCAGCTATGTGTCTTTATATGTCGCTGCATTTCTGTCTATAGTGAAGCATGCATACCTTCAAGCATATGATTTGCCGATGTACTCACTCCAATTTGACCGAGGCTGAAAGATATTATACTTTTTATCTGATTTATCTGACAATATTCCAGCCGAAATCTGAAAAGCCTCTGGGGTCAATGGAGTCACTCTGTTACGGAAGCTGTGCACCAAAATCTGGAATAATAAGGATTGGCCTAGGGACTGGTGCAGTGGAGTTTTCAATCCTATTCCAAAGAAAGAAAATAAAAGCGAATGTGCCAACCACCGAACCATCAATCTAAGTGTTCGTGCAAGCAAGATATTGCTTAAAATCATTGCATCCAGACTTCAAAAGAACTAACAACAAGAAATAAGCGATGAGCAAGCTGGATTTTTAAATAATAAAGGTTCCAAAGAACAAACAGCTAACATCAAAATTATCATGCAGAAGTGCAAGGAAGATCTTTGTGCTTGTGCTTTATTGATTACGACATGGCATTTGACTGTGTGAACCATAACCTTTTCTGGATTGACTTACATCAGATGGGCTTCCCAGCACATGTAATTGAACTCCTAGCACGGCTCTACCAACATCAAGAAGCAACAGTTAGAACCAACAATGGCATGTCATATTACTGTCTCATCAGAAGGGGAGTCAGACAAGGTTGTTTTGTGTCTCCGAGCCTTTTTAATATTTTCTCTAAGGATATCATGAGGGATACAACTGAGAATTCGAATGCTGCCTCAAAGATCGGAGGGAGGATAGTGAACAATTTGAGATAGGTAGATGATACTACCTTGCTATGTGGAAACCAAGAAGATTTCATGACTCTACTCAAAGAAACTGAGTACTTGAGCAAGAAGAAAGGACTTCTTTTGAATGTGAAAAGGACAAAAATTATGGTGCTTGACAAAAACAGGAGTGATTTCTCGGCATTCTATCTTGAAGGACAACTACTGGAAGAAGTAAAGGAATTTGTATACTTGGGATCTATGATCAACACTGAATTGAATGACATGCAGGAAGTGAATAGAAGACTGGCAATCGCAAGGACAACTGTGCAGAAAATGGAAACGATTTGGGAGAGCAGTGTCATCAAAAAGGACCTCAAGTTGCGTTTTCTTCGGTCTACAGCCTTTGCAGTGGCCTCGTATGGATGTGAATCATGGACCTTCGCAAAGAAAGTGGAAAAGAAGATTGATTCCTTTGAGATGTGAACAGATCGACGACTACTGCGAGTTTCTTGGACTGAGCGACGAACGAATGAGTGATTCTCCAAAAACTCTATACAGATATGATTCTGAAACGATGTATGATCACCAGGATGCAGCATTTCGGACATGTGTCTCGACATGATAGCCTTGAGAAGACCATCATACAAGGGGAGGTGGAAGGAAGAGGAGCTAGAGGAAGACCACCGAGAAATTGGTACAATGATATTGAACAGTGGACGTGGACCACTACTTCTTTCCTTCTCTTACCACGTGGAGATTTCACGAAAGGTATGGTCGGGAAATGTAGCGTCGAAAAATCGTGGTAGCGGCTATTTATTTCCCCTAGTGGAGGTCCGGATTTAGCGACATTGTTTATGTAAGACCCAGGCATCGACGGTCTGTACCTTGCCGAAGTGAAAGTAGCACTGCACGTCGTTTGGTTTTGCACCTTAGCCTAGAAAGAGTTGGATGAGGATGCGTGTGGAGCGAACTCATAGTTTTTGGCGTTATCACTTTCAATTTTACTTCGAACGCAAGTTTAAACTCCAAATCGTAGTCAAAGACAATAAGGTAACCCGAGTAGGACAACAAAGCACTCTCCAGGATATCTTTGTATATTTGTCAGGGTTCAAGCCCCGGAAGGGCCATTGGTGATGTCAGGAAGGGCAAGAAGGGCATCTGGTCTTAAGTGCTCTATGCTCCAATAACAGGTCCCATGTATATGTTCCCCCTCAAACCCCATGAATGGGGGAAAAAACGTTAAACAGAGAAAAAGAATAAATTTGTCGATCATTGTGTATTGCAATCGAGGAAAATTTGGGGCTCTTTAGACGATGAAGTTGGGAACATCCTTAATCTCACCAAAATGTGATGTAAAAATATGATCAGCAGTTCTTATGTGGTATTGATTGGAATTTTCAGGATGTTGAAGTGTTTTGATTTCTTGTTGATATTGGACGGCCTAACCTGCCCTCATAAAGGTTTTCTATGACCCCCGTCATTCCAGGCACATTTTGACACTGGTAAAATCTTTGTGGTGATGAAACGAAGCTGTACTGATGCTCCTGGCCTTCCTTCTTGTCTCGCATGAACCGGTTTGTGTAATCCTTTCCATGCCAAGTGGGTCTCTGATTGCTGCGCTTATAAAAACTTACAGTTAAGCGGCTGTAAGACTGGGCCATCGTAGGAAGAACTTTGGATACTAAATTCTCTTGACACTTGGAACCTGATACCGAGGAATGGTTTTATAGTCTTTTGTATCGATATCTTAGCTTTCGCTGGATTTCTGTATTTACTTTCATATACCAAAGAAGACTCACTGTAATTCTTTAAGTCTGATAAGGTATTAGGGAGTTTTAAAATAGTCGATTGTAAGCGATTCAAAGCTCTGTGAAACAACAGACGGTTGGTTAACTTCATGTAAATTGCTAAACGTAATTCTCTGCGGAGTTAAACAAATATACTGCATTATTCAAGAGAGATAGGATTTCTATTGTTTTGTCTCTGGGTACGTTTTGGTACTAGGCACCTTTGTGGTTTTCTAGAGCTTTCACTCTTTTCCCGGTAACAGAACACAGCTGTGTATCACAAGTTTAAAATGGATCGTCTTTTCTCTCCCAGTTGATGAAGTAGTTGTTTCTACGGCCTCCTGAAGTGACTTTGGCCTTTGTATGACTTCACTTAATATAGCAGGCTTAACTCCAAGGCAACATGTATCTGCACGTTTCTGTTACCAATCACCTTTCGGTTAACAAGACCAAAGAGGCCAGTGATTAATAATATTTATACATATATACACATATAAACACACACACACACACACACACACATATATATATATTGAAAAAGATAATATCGAAACTTAAAAGATATTGTGTATCTTACTGAGTATTATACATTCTTTATACGCATAGGAAAATGCTAGCTTTTTGAGTATATAAATTTATACACATATATATACATATACACGTATGCCTAAACTCAAAAAGCCAGTAATCATCTGTGTACATAAATTTTATAAACATTTAGTAAATTTACATTTTCATTAGCGTTTATTTATACATATACATGTTTATATATGTGTGTCTATATATAAAAACAGGTTTCTCAAAACTTGAGCTTTCGGAAAATGGATTTCCTTCTTATATATATATATATATATATATATATATAAGCTAGCCAAGAGGTACTCAATATCCCGTTTGTTTGCAGTTAATTTT
>JAAAKL020010887.1:0-14028 GCA_010016065.2 Carybdea cf. marsupialis auct. non (Linnaeus, 1758) | reverse complement strand
TTCCACTGCATGCCTTGTGGATCCAGTGAGCGCAGCCTGAGCAGAAGATGGAGTTCTTGCCAACACCTTTGTGACATACCCAGAAGGGCCACTTGCCTTTCAGGATGTCCAGGTCTTACCCACTACACATGACCTTGATCTTTTTCATATTCACACGCAGACCTTTCTCCTCCATGTGGTCCTTCCAAGCTTTGAGTCTGACTGTAAGGTCTTCCACAGTCTCTGCAGCTATGGCCAGGTTATCGGCATAGAGCACTTAGTTCCCAGGGGCACCCAATGTGGAACTCTCTTGAGAGTGCCTCCAGCACAATGATAAATAGGAGAAGACTGATTACTGACCCTTGATGGACACCGACCTTGACATCTATTGGGTCAGTATGGTCACTGCCAACTCTGACTCGGTTGCTGGCATTCCTATACATGGCCTTGACAACAGTGAAAACCCACTCCTCCACACTGACTCTTGTAATCGCCAACCATAGGACTTCTTTGGGTACCCTATCAAAAGGCCTCTCGAGGTTACGAAAGCAACATAGATGTTTCTATTCTTAGCAATGTAGTTTTCATAATCATAATGTGTTTTGTGCAGTTTATTCTGGGATGATTGAATGTTCTTTGTTGAGGCTTGAAGAGTTGCTTTACATGTAGAGAAAACAGCATGGATGTCCTCAGTCTTCAGGGATGTACATGGTTTTGGAGGTAATATTTCTGCACAGGCTGTTGCACCAATTTTGACAAACTCTGAATAATCCTAATCATCCTGGAGTAAACTATTGAAGCAAAACTCTTTAAAAATTGGGGTTCCAGAAAAATAGATTTAGCTATTAGCACAGTACTTAAACAAATTTAAAGGTAGGCAGTCAATGTTCATAAGATCATTGAAATTTACTTAACTTGATAGGATTCATTGTACTTATTAGAAGGATTGGAAATAACATAAGAGGACAAACCACAGACAAAAACTAACCTTTTGAAAATACATATTTGGAAATATAAACAAGTGGCCATGGTCAGTTATAAGGCTTGCCAAAACAATTTTTGTAGATGACAACTTCCAGGATGAAGACTTAATTTGGCATTTGTTGTTACTATGTGATGATCGCTCACAACATTGTTTGATGATGCATATATGCCTTACTATCAGTGATACTGCTGCTCCATCATTTTCCATATATACAGTAATCAATTTGAGATAAGCCACCTGTGAGTGATCTGAATGTCCACAATTTATTCTGTGATTTCTGGAAGGAGTCATTCCCAATAACTAAGTTATGCTGAACTTACTAATATCAACTTCTTCCAAGTCTAAGATGTGGATATTTATCAAGTAACACCATCAATGATTAGTAGATATATCAGCTCTAGGTTTAAACTAGCCCTCCTTGTCTTAGACACATTGCCTTAGATAAGGCTAACAGGTCTCATCTGTCCTCGTGAACTGTTAACCCAAGGCTGGGACTATTACAGGTACTACTATCCCAGGCCAAGGTGAACCTAGGAGCAGTGGTGTTCAAGGGGCTAACCACATTATTTCTATTATTTTCAAGACCTCCGGAACTCCCAAACTGGAGCCTCACCATCAAATGCAGGTTATGGTATCACCAAGGATCAAAAATTGCACAATTTATAAATCTTGCATATTTCAATGCTTATCAGACAACGGATCCAAATTTCCAACTATTGGGTACTTTGTATTCTATTCCTTAGATTGTTCCTAATGCTTGGTTATTATAAGATATTTCCTGCATCAAAAAATTCTAATGGCCTGTAAGCACTGTCTTGCAGACTTTGCATCAAGCCATCTTATTAAATTTAGCAGAGCATACATCTACTGGTTGGCAAAGAAATTCCAGCCACTAAAAGCTGTACATTAGGCACATTATTAAGCTGAATGTCTTTACTTTTCAATCAATCATTAATGAAGTAGACATGTGCTATTCTTGATGTGTTCCATATTACATTGAGAAAGAATTGTATCCTGACAAATTCTCTATTAAAGATTAATTCTCTAAGACAAATTAAAGACAAATTCTCTAATTTAAAGACTGGGCTTTTGCACAAATAAGGAAACACAGAAAGCTACTCTTTCATTCCTCCTTGTGGGAATAGACTTGACCTGTATTTTATAGAAATTTTCTGGTATGTGCTACTTGGTATCTAACGTAATCCATGAAGCTGCAGGTTTAATATTTGAGTAATCATGAATAGGCATATAACTGGAACTTCATTGATCTCTAAGTGTGGATTGTATACTAATACAGAAACCTTCCCTTGCCTTTCAAGTTGCCATGCCAAGCATTATACAAGTGGTTGTCAACATATTAATTAAAGTCAAATCTATAATTATAGTACAAGTGTGTACACCTAAAAGTTATGAAAGTAAGGTATAAATACCAGAGATTCAAAGGCAGCAAATATTTTTGAAAGAAGTTTCAACTTTTGGAATTTATAGCACACAAACTCATTCTAGAAAACAAATCTTATCAACATAATACATGACTTTTCAATTTTGCTGACTATATTTTGCTGACTATATATAGTTTTTGTGCTTAGGTAATACAAATGATGGAAATTAGATACTTAATAATCCTTAAAAATGCTTTTCTTTCCTCTGTTATTTAGATACATGCTGTATCTTTAAATGCCATGTAGTCAAATGCCTTGCAAGTTCCTACTGTATACAACCAGGATTATACAAATACTGACAAAAGATTAAGTTTAAGAAAACCATGTTATACCAAAAAATGTTAAACAATGTTATGTCATGTCGTCTATCTATCTATACTCTATGCTCACTGTACATGGACAGTTTGAGCACTCTGCCATGGTACCATATGAATTCTTTTAACTGCCTTGTAGCAGCTTTGCTGCCTAATTAGTGTGAATTCTCTCTCAACAATCATGTTCTGCAATGATGAACCTACAAAAGGGCAAAGCAGCTTTGTCTCTGGATTGAGTATATATAAAATATATACATATACATATTACATATATATATTTATGAACTCAGAAGGAGATTGAACCTGGACAGTATTGGCAGTTGTATGCAGAATAGGCTTCATTGGTTTGGTCGTGTGGAGCGAATGGATAAAAATCAAGATGGCTTGAGTAACTGGCACAGGGAGGCAAAAGAAAACAAGAGAGGAAGTGAGAAGGATGAATCTTAAACAGAAAGGTTTCAGTAGAGACCTAGTCAAGGGTAGGGTAGCTTGGAAGTCAATTTCAAAAAACCATCCAACACATGCTAGCATGTAAAATGGATTTAAAACCCGAATATAATATGATGATGAAATAAAAATACATTTTTTCATATACATACACACCAACAAGTAATATTTGTTGATACAACAGCTAGAGAACCTGGTACAATAAGGTAAAGACTAATACTACTAATCAATAGGAAAAAGGAAATGGGAATTATGTCAAACATATATGGATTATATGTATACATAAATCCTTATTTATATAAACACGTAAGATTGATAGTATGCCAGTGATACCAAAAATCACCCTGTTGCATGCAGAATGGTAAAAATTATATTTAACTGTTCATCAGTCTTTATATCCTGGATGTTCAAATAGCAACAAAACTGAGGGTAAATGACAGGCAACGATCTCACATGTGGAGCAAAATGGTTAAACCATTTCCGCTTGTAGATTACTTCATAGAATCATGGACCATGGTACCCAATAGAATCATGGACCATGGTACCCAATAGAATCATGGACCATGGTACCCAATAGAATCATGGACCATGGTACCCAATAGAATCATGGACCATGGTACCCAATAGAATCATGGACCATGGTACCCAATTGATGTAACTAAACCTGAAAGCCTAACGTAGTTCTCAATACAGCAATTTTCTGTATGGCATTTCAAAAAGGTCAACTCCATCTACTACCTTGGTGACCTGGTAAGTTAGAATGATGGCTACTCCTGTGCTACCAGTACCAGCACAGATAGCTGATGAAAAAAGTTCCATACATGTGCTCTTTGCTATGTCAAAATGTGTTTATGTTCACGGCATGTGCATTCAAAGTGTACTAAGTACTACATTTTCCTGAGGCCTGACCACCTACCACACTGGAATTTGAGAGACTTCAATACAGCATGTTGTGATGGATCTGTGCTAAGCATAAGTGCATGTTTGCACAATAGATTCCTATGTCCAGGTTTTACAAAAAGCTAAGTTTACACATTCTTGATGAAAGAATCAGATGTAACAGGTTATTATGGTTTGATGATGTCATGAGAGTGCATAATGACAATTGGCAGAAAAAATTATGTACTGCATGAACTTTAAAGAAACATGCAAACATCTCAAAGGATGTGCATGAAAAAGATGAAATGAGAGTATAAGATCAGATATGTATTAGATGATATTAGACATACATGAAAACAGTAGATACTGAATGGCAATCAGACAGGAGGAGGATTATTTTTTGACAGTGTCCAATCTTGCATAATGAGGACAAAGCCACAGCAAACAGAATCATAAGTATACACAACTTTGGTATAGAACTCAACCTCGACAATATACTCAATACAGTTCTAAGTTTGTTTTCGGTTTATACCTTACAATGTAAGCCTTTCAGTAAATTCATGAAAGATAACCCTAGCATGTGTAATCAGACTCTATTCAATGTTTCTGTATTCTTGTTACATTATAACCCAAAGTTGTAATATACTCCGTATTGCAGTTCATGACTTTATATAATAGATATCATATATATATTATACTGTAAGCACTCCAGTTTAAGAGTAATGCTTATGATCAAGCTGTGGAGGTCCTTTATAGATGAGTAAAAGGTTGATAATAGTTTCCTTTCATGGTGTTATATGTTATGACCTGTTGGTATCTTAGTCAATTTACTGGAATTTTCTCTTGGAGATCACAATCTTAGCATCTCCCCACTAAACCATGTAATTGTTGCAAATCATGCACTACAATTTATCCATCGTCAGTTATGCACCAACTAGAATTGATGTCAAACATTAAAACTTTAATTGATTGGCATTGAAAAAAATGGGACTTTTAAAATCTATGTTTCATAACTCTATGTCAAACTTGTGTTATTTTGTTTCACTTTGTCTTAACCACGATAACATTCTTGTGTGCAATAGTACTTTGATGATATTGACATTTTCTTCATAGTGTTTTAAGTTGCATTTATGACTGCTGATGCTACATTGATCAGCAATGTTTGAAATCTGTGGTTTGAGAACCTTAAAAAGAACTGCTTATCCTCATCAATTGATGCGTATTTGATGCACAAATGTACAAATCTTACGTCTTAATAACAGGGCCTACTTATAAGAATACAAATCTTGTGACACGTTAGTTCATGTCAATTTGGAAACGCCTGTAGTGGTTATGGCTGATAGGTCTCCCTAATCATAATATATAGGGTTGTTACTACCCCCAAGGCATAAATTACTAGGTGTCTACTTCAAAAAAAGCGCTATTCATGCAATTATTGTTGGGGTGACAAGTTTTATCAAATACGAAAATTGTATCTGCGTTGGTATCTATGTATCGGCAGAATAGATTAATGTTTCTACAACTGAAAGATTAATGCTCTGCCAAGGTGCTTAAACCAGTTACATAGTTATGTACATTTATAAGTCTTACGTTACGATGCAGCTCTAAATTTCTTGGTACAAATAAAACATTGGGTGATTCAACTTTCAAGCTACTACATTAAGCCTGGTTTACGATAGCAAGGATTCCTAAATAACAAGCAACAAAGCTTCAGGTGCAAATCGATATTGAAATCACGTATGTTATAGTTAACCAGAGTTTTAAATGACCCTGGAAACTGTGAAACATCCTTTAATGTTGCGCCCGCTTATACTTGTCATTTTGACAGCCTAAAATGTGAGTGAAAACTACATCTATTTTATTTATTGCTGCAACTTAACCTCCCCTCGCATCTTTCTATAAACCCTCATCCATGTTTTAATCTATAGTGACAAAAACATTAAATTCCCTCCCAGCACAAACCGTGTCTCTGCGGTGACAACAATCTACTTTTCGTTATCATTACTCGGTATCAATCTATATGATCTCAACTTCTAAGCAAACACATTTCACCGTGTATGCAACTTCCATACTACATGTTATGGAGCTTGTGATAATCATACGATACAGACATGACAGTCATTTCATTAATGAAGTCTTTAAGACTGCTACGTTCACGCAGTCCTGTTTGCAACTTTCCACACCAAAGAAACTCTGTGGGCCTCCACCTTGCTACAGGCGTCTTAATGAACCACATAAAAATATCTTATCTCAACACTTACTTCTGTCTCTTCACTTGCGAATTCGTGCTATGGGAACGATTAGTAAGAGCCCTACTTGTCTGCCTCCTCGACGTTCATCAACATGAGATTGCCAGTATCATAACAAAGACCAATGTTGTGGAGTGTCACGTGGCCACAAGGGTCCAACAGGTTGCTCAATTTAAGCGCAAAATGACAAGGATGTCACTAACACCGCGTCTTGGGGAAGGAGGTTGGAAGGGGGTGTAACAAAAGAGGGAGAAGCATGAAATACCTAAAAATTTAGAGAGACGAAGTCAGCAGAAATTTTAGATAGATAAAGCTTATTTTCAAAACCTTCAAAAACAGTTCGATATTACTAGCAACTACAGTTGTTAGAACGATAATAACTGAAGAATCATGGACGGTCAGGGTACTAATCAAATGTAGACAGGGACTAAGTTCCGTGAACTGAAATATTCCGTACTCTTATAGGATCACCAAATTGCTTCACATAACTACAGCACTTTATCATTTCACCAGCAAACGATTTATGAACTATTTATAGGATGAGAAAAGGGATGTCAGTACAAATTTGTGTATTATAGCTCAGGGCCCTCGACACGTTTTTGTAAGTGGGAGGAGGGTATGACTATGCATAAAAGAGCATATTCAAAGTGGTCTTGGGGGCTTTCAAGCCCCTCCGCAGGAACAGGTAGAAGCCTGGATGCCAACACCATTTGCATATTTTAGCTCACAATGCCTCCTTAATATAATAGCAGACAAAAGTGGAGAAAGACGATTAGAACTCAATGAAAAAAACCCTGGAATTCATTGTTATCTCAAAACAAAGAATCATACCCTCATACAATACAACCTCCAATGGCATAAAAATGAAACAGGAAGAAAGGTCCAAATATCTTGGCTACACCCTAACATCCAAAGCAGCGAGTAATAACAAAAATAAAGAAAAGTGTCGCTTTGTCTAAGGATGCTTTCAACAAAATTAAGTCCGTATTTACATACAGAAATTTAGCGAATGCCACAAAAATAGATATCTTAAAAGCATATGTCTGGGCTGTTCTCCTATAGGGATGCGAAAGCTGGACACTAACGAGAATTAAAGCTACCAAAGTGCGGCTCATCAGGAGAATGTTAAAAATCTTTGATACAGAGAGAGAAACGAACGTAGAACTCCCGAAGCGGGCAGGATACAAAAGGTCCCTTTTGAAAACCATAAGAAAAAGACAAATGGTAGGCCATTCTTTGATCATATTTTCAGAAAGGATTGGATCGAGAAACAGCTGCTATGTGGTAAAATAGAAGGGAAGAAAAGCAGATGTGGCATACAACACTATCATCATCAGGACGGTAATGTAGCCAGTTGTAAGTTGTGAACGACTCAGATTGGCATGATCTTCTCCTCTTACCTTACTCTTTCTTGGGAAAGGATAATTTTTACCTGGTTCATACGGTAAGATCATGATTTCTTTAGGAAGGATGTTACATCTTTTTGTTTTTTCATGTTGACTACACTGTTTCGAGTACTAAATAAACGGTGATCATGGCTTACCAAATAAAAAGTCTTCCGAAGTCAATATATGTTTCATGGACAATAGCAAGGTTTTAATTACAATGATCACTGTTATGACTCGCAATATAGTGCTCTTTGTCTTTCGTGACTGTAGCTGTTTGTATCAATAGCATGTTATTGTTTACTCAAGTTTATGTGTTCTTTAAACTCCCCTGAGATATCCAGTTGTTTCCCTGTAGTTGTGATTGTCAGTGACGTAGTTTTGTAATCAGTGTTTTATTATCCTTTTCTATATTAAATGTAACTGTGTAAATAGGTGCTTAGTTGTTGTTAGTTATGATCATGTTGGAGTGACGACATTATCGTGTATAAATTCAACAGCTTCTATTGATTGACCTTAGGGAGGGGCATCAGAGACGGCCATCTAACCGATCCAATTTCCTCTGCATTCATCTCCTTCATACCTTGGTCAATACAGTAGACCTACCACGTGGTTTAATATATTTAAGTCAACGTTATTAATTTTAAAGCAAATAATTTTTACACATTGTACGCAGACCATAAATGATTTACATACTGAGAATATTCCATTACCAAAACTAACCTCACATTCTCATAGCTTCTGCTGCGAATGAATTGTATAGCAGAGCAAATGTAAAAATCAGTTCCTTTTCAAAAGCACACCTGAGGCAAAAAGTGGGGGCCATGACCCCCGCCACCTTTGTCGGGGTGCCTATAGCTTCATCCAAAATACTAAGAAATGATAAAATCTTCTTCAAAGACAAATCAAGGAGAGAAATGATAGCAGATGTTGGTCAAAGAATAGTGCAATTAGAAGTACTGCTTCAATTGATATTGATAATGGCTACTTTTGAGAATGAAGCACCTTAAATCATTACCTTAAATCGGTACTATATGCCAACCGTTCGAAACTAAGGAGACAAAGATATTGTTGAGAAAGCACATCCTTCTTTAAGATCGTTGACCTCCTTAAGAGCTGTTACTATTATCATGATTGTCATCTTTGTCATCTATAGATTAAAAGCGCTTTATGTTAGAATAACTAGGAAAGTGCACAAGAAAACTGTTGTTTTTTATTAGCATAGTTATATTTAAGATAGGGACATCGAGAAGTGTTTCTCTTAACTTCACTTCATCATCACACATCCAGCAATTAGGATCATAATTCAATACATACATGTGGTAACTTCCAAACACACACAAAGCACAACAGTCACAGAGTGCATAATAGTTAATGTGTTTTGGCGTAAGTGGATCTGATCAGACAATACAGCAGTCAGTGTCACATTGGGCGACTTTAAACAACAGTTGTTTGTCCCTTTGTAGTAAATTGTGTTATAAAAGATCAGCGAAGGCGCATCTTATTCTAAGACAATGATATGGATGTGCCACAGGGAATGTGCATTAATCTCTTTGTATCTTTTAAAAGAGGAAATGCTTTCATGAACGCGATGTAGAAGATTCGGTATTGTCTTCCCAGAACGGAAGAAACGAATCCATCATGGGCAGAGAAGCGCTTGTCTTTATTAGTCGTTACGTGGCGAGTGAAACCTCTTGAGTACCCTTAAAACACACACAATAGCTACTGAGCCATCGCAACAACTTTAATGACCAGCAAGCACAGAGCGGTTATTACAATACCTGGATACAACAGTCGATATAGATATGAAATGGGGAGGTAAAATTGAGTTTTCAGAGCCCCCAAAACAATTTGTTGTAATGTTGGTTGAGAAATTATATATTGGATGTAGAGAGACTTTTTCGATTTGGCCAACTGGGCCTAGGGTCGAGCACTTCAATGACAAGAAGAAGCTACTGTTTGTATATCGTTCATAAAAATTTGGTGGAAGTAAGTGGAAAAGTTGAAGCAAGGAACACTCGAAGGAATCAATGCCTCAAAAACATCTACTGAACAGTCTTGCGTAAGCTACTTTGAGAGCATGACGTTATAGAGCCTGTTGAATATTAGACGGCCCAGGAACCTTTCCCATAAAAATCACCACTGATCTGGTGATATTGCAATCAAGGGGATGATCGGGGTGACAAGGAAAAAACTGTTATTTTGTTCTTAATCCAAGACTAGCAGCAATGCCGACTCGAAGCATTACCAACGTGCTGTCAATCAGCCAACAATAATCACCAAGACAGCTGCTAAAATAATCCAAAGCTCCTAGCCTTGATACAGCAAAATAACTTTACCCTTGCTACTCGAACGGAGATTGGCCTACTCTGGTAGACCCATGTGAAAACATCTGGCATGGTATACTTTCAAAATCTACTCTTTGCCGGCAATCTTGCATTTCTCAAGATTGTTCACAAAAAACGTCTAATCTTCATGTACACCAGGTGCAGTTTAACGATGCAAGAGATACGAGAGCATTACGGCCAAACGCCCTCTGAATATAACGGTCTGCAAACTCGGAATACCCTTTATATTGTTTTAAAAATTGTCTTCAATTATTCAACCAATCAAAAAAGAATTGAAAACGGGAGTTTAAGATAGTATGCACAATAAGCAGTCTTTGAGGCAGAGAACAGTTGACCTTAGGGAATGATCATACACTGGAGTTGCCGAAAAGCATTTGGCGCAAATTATCGGTATCAAAGTACACATTTTCAGTGATTCACGACTATAAAATTCCAAGAAGCTCAAGTTAAACATCCAGAATGCATTTGCTTACGTTATTATTGATTGTTACTTTATTGTCCGTGATGCTTTATTGTATATATAGGAATTTCCCTATATATGGGTGTTGCATAATTGTATGGAATTTCCACTGATAATATCATGTACATATTTAACTGTGGATATCTGGCATGAGGAAAACCAAACTACATGACAGTTAGCGGTCAAAGAAGAAGAGGTCGTCAACACAAGAAATGGTGCGACAACAATCTACGAGGGGATAGGACTTACATCAGAACAGAAATTAAGATCAGCAGAGGACATAAAGGTGTGGAGAGATGTTATTGGTCAGAGTACCGCAGCGCCTCAACGACCTTCAACGGTTATGGAATGGAGAAAAATACTAATAATAATTGGTTTTCTGTGTCAGCCTTTTCCATGTTTTTGTATGTGTAAGTGTGTAAAATCTGATTAGTTAGAAAGAGATTGAACTCACGAGTGAAAGGACTTGATTGAATTGTGAAATTTTAGGTTGGAGAAGTAAGACTAATACAATTTATTGTTCTTTAGTCGAACGCAGCGTACGTTCAAGGTAGAACACTTTTGTTCCAGTTATGTTTTATACTCTCCATCAAATATTTGTAAAAGTTCTTTACTAATTTTTTTTGAAACTTCTTGGTGTGTCTATCAATTTAGATATTTACGTCTGCATTGTTTTCATTAAAAAGAAAAACATTCCACTTTCTGATTTCCATTAATATATAGTTTTAATGCAGGGCCAATTGGAAAACAATTTCATAAATAATTTCATAATGTAAGAGGTAGAAAAGATTCGTTCCAAAATTCCTATCAAGCTGCTTCTTCATGGAGATCAATTCTTAAACAGTCCGAGAGCATCGATGAGTGTCTCCCAACGGTGAAAGCATTGCAGTAGAAGGTAAGGTTACCTATGGTCGAAGATACTTAGTTCTTTCCTTGGTATTTTGTGGATATCATAAAGAATAAAGGTTTCCTGTTACGTAATATATGCTAACTAGTTTGTATCGAGTCCCATATGTATATGTATATAATTGTGATTTCCTGTTAGATCTAAAGAGAGTGAGTTATGACTGTGTATGGTAATAGATCGCTATATGTCAGTTTCACACTTGTAAATATTCTTTTCTTCTAATTTACTTCAATATATCCATGAGAAGCTAACCTCATGGTGTAGAACCTGTCTTCGACTTCACGTATACATAACAAAGCGAATCGAAGTTTAAGACAAACACGTTTAAGACAAACAAGTTTAAGACAAACAGGTTTAAGACAAACAAGTTTAAGACAAACAAGTTTAAGACAAACAAGTTTAAGACAAACAAGTTTAAGACAAACAAGTTTAAGACAAACAGAAGACAAAATTTCTTGAAAGCACATGGGATTGAAACCCCATTTATTTGCAGCAACAAACTATTATTAGAACAACATGTAAATAAAAAAGCTGAAGTATGGCTTGACTTGCTGAGGTGGATAAAACGCTACAGCCATTCTATTTTGTGCAAATAATGGAGTGCAACATGATATAGGATGTTACTTTGTTATTCCTTGTGCAGACTGAGCTACGATTAAAATGTACGAACCGTTGGATATTGACTCAACGTGTAAATATAGAAAATATAATAAGAAAAATACAATTCGACGTCTTCAAAACATACATCGTTACTTCATTGCAAGGAAATGTTTATATCTTAGGAAACCATACGTTCATATAAACGTGAATGCTTTATATCCAACATGGAAATCAGGGACTGTCTTGGTGTCTACAAAGATAGAAAACAAGTGGAATACATTACATCTCATGATCATAATACTTTCATATGCTGAGAAACAAATTATGGGAAGAAACAGTCCACAAAATAACAATAAAGAATACAACATACGACAGCAAATGAGTTTTTAAAGTTCCCTTCAAATGGATAATACTAATTGACGTAGTAGGACTTACGAGAATATGAGGTAAAGAGAGCCATTGGGGAAGAAAAACTGATAAAAGGAGAGTGGCCACTAAATGATGTTTCACCACCAATACAAAAAGATCAGGTCATACAGAGGGTACAGCTAAGAAACATAAAGTAGCAAAAGAACAAATATATGAAAGATGCATTAAATATAAAGACCAACAAAGATGAAAGAAATGGGCAGGAAACTTGTGAGTTTCGTGTGAGAAACATATTTTACCACTAGTTGAGAAAAATCTTTAAAAAACCCTTGAGCCTCACATAAATGCACATGAAAGTCCTTATCCATCAGTTTTTCGAAAAATATAGCATTTTATGGAGAAATTGCATGCAATGCTTCAATGATCATCTCCTAAATAATTGTAAACATGTAAAGCTCAGGTCACGCCGGGAACGATAATGATAACGATAACGACACAATCAAATCGCTGGCCTCCGTTTCTTTAATAGCGGTCACACCGCGAACGATAACGATAACGAGACTTGCCAACGATAACGAGACGTATCGTTGAGATCGCTCCTCGAGCGATTTTCCAACGATATTGTTCTTGGTCAGCCAATCACAGAACAGACAGACAATCCAAGATAGAGGAAGGCAGAACCGATCTGTTGACGATTGGAGTCGAAAGAGTTTAAATTCTATATGGCAAAATCAACAGGACAATAAAAACATTTTTAGGATAAAGGAGATTTCTGGATGACAATCACGGATCAGTTAGGATTTAAGACTAGGAGCAAACATATAGAACATGCTGGGGAATAAATTAAAATCACAAAAAGGGAAAGTAGTAAGGAGAGATGAACGAGGAAGAAATAGAAAGGTGTTAAATATACAAAAGGATTATAGATTGACAAAGGAAAGTAATGAAATATTGAGGATACGAAACAAAATGTATAAAGCAAGGGAACGGGTGTAAAAAAAAGGTTTACGGAAGCAGAGCAAACATAAGATAGAAGTTATGTGAAAGAGAATAAGCGTGAAGACGTACACAAACAAGTCAATCCTTGAAAAATAATAGCAGTAGATGCAAATAAAGGAAAAGTATATAAAAATGATACAGAATAGGAGGATGGCTACAACATTATTAACAAGGAGAAATGGGATTGAAATACTTTCTATAAAGATACAAATTTTCTTTATCATATGAAGCCAGAAAAACACCTGTGGAAATAGTAGGAATCAACAACGTATGTAAAATTTGCAGAAATAGAAACATAGTTGCTCAAGAGATGCAAAGAAAGGGATCACAAACCTTAACAATATCCCGCTGTTAGTACAATCTTGTCGATGACGACATTAATCGATCCTCCTTTCCCCTTACGTACCACTATGTTAACCTGTGTTTGAAATTAGTCAGATGTATATAAATATTGTTATCGTAGTGATTCAATATCAGAGGTAACAAAGTAAATATTAATGACAAAATTCAAATTGGCATTGAGTATGTCAGTAAATGAAATAAGTATATCATAGAAATAAAGTTATTCTTGAAAATGTAGAAAAGCTTTTGTAGTGACGCAATATCCAAACAATAGACATCCCAAATTTCTCTCTCTCGTTGGTAAGGGACCGTAGCTTAGTGGA
>JAAAKL020010886.1:0-14029 GCA_010016065.2 Carybdea cf. marsupialis auct. non (Linnaeus, 1758) | reverse complement strand
GCCATTTCAGTCCCCATCACGCAAAGCTTATAAACAATGTTACGCAACATGGCGGACTTTCCCGCGCTATTTTAACTAATGGGAGCCAGTACTTGTGACTATACTTTATCAAAGTTGGAAACAATTGGAAGCTCGATCCAGTCTTTTTTAGAGATCAGTGGGGGTGAGCAGCAACTACCATTTATTTGACGGGTTAGTGAGCTGCTTATTCTGTTTACAGATGTTTTTTGTTACGAGTCAATGATCTTTACAATCTTTACATATAATGAACAACACGCTTGAAGCCTACTTTTCGGAAGTGAGGGATGGCTAGGTTAGACTCGCTACATTCACTAGTAGCTATACCTAGCTTTAATGATTAGGCTTAAGTTTATAAGCATCCTACATTGTACGGAGATCCAGCAGCGTGATTTTCCTGTCGAGAGATGTCATGATCCGGCGAATCCTTCTAAATATCAAATAGATTACTGATGGGGTAAGGTTTGGAACAACACAGTACGTTTCGGCTCCACGCTGCACTAAGCCAAACGTATAACTGGTAATTCCAAGAGGATGGTGATTTGCTCTGTATGCTGCAATCAGGTCTTCCTTCCCTAATTCCTCTGTCTCTGCAAGGTGTCTCTGTTCTGTTACGGTTGCCACCAATCTCTCCTGGTCGCCACTGTTCTTTTTGTAGTTGTGACCTGGCCTTTCCAAGGCGTCCAAATTCAGATGATCATAAGATATCACAAGTATTGGAGACTATTATATGATAATATTTTAAGATATCATTAGAAAAAACATTTATAGGATGCTGTTATACGATATCATGACTACTATGGGATATTATTTAAGATAATATTGTCAGATATTATGATAGGATACGTCTACAAGTTGCTATTGTAGGATACCGTTTTAAGATACTATTATGGGATACTATTATAGGATAATACTTTAGATTCGCTTATAGCATAATAATATTAGATATTATCCTAGGATAGTATTATAGGACATCATTATAGGGTAGTATTTTAGAATACTAGCCTAGAATGCTATTATGGGATTCTATTATAAGATACTATAAGGTGGATCTGAGAAGAGAGGATGGAGGAGACGCTGGTAGCAAGCTAGTGAGGGGAAGAAAGATGTGGATGTGGTGTGGATGGACCTAGCAAATACTTATGGATCAGTCCCTCATAGGTATCTTAAGTTTCCGTTGTAGTTTTTCTGGATATCAGAGCAGATTTGTGATATACTTGCCAGGGTCTACCACCAGTTCCAGATGACTTTTACTATGCCAGAGTATGCAACTGCATGGTAACCATTAGAGATTGGGATCCCAACCGGATGCCCTGTTTTGACACTTTTATTTGTTCTCGCAATGGAGTTGATCACATGAGATGTGAGACAGCTGGTACAAGGATTAACCCTGGAAGGAGTTGTGGCTCCATCGGCAAAAACGTTTATGAATGACCTTACTTGGTACCCAGTGAGGAATTGCAGATGGAAGGAGGATTGCAAAAGCTTGGAGAACTTGTGTAATGGACCAGGATGCGTTTCAAGCCAAAGAAAAGCAGAAGAGTATCCATAATGAAGAGTCAGGTAGTGAATGTGAGGTTCTGTATTGCGGAGAGGAGATACTGCAGGTCTCTGAGTAAGGTGTGAAAAGTATGGGTCTGTGGTAGGGAAGTGGTCTAACAGATAAACATCGAGGGGTGTGAATCCATTAGCAGCTGAAGAGATGGATGAAGGTAGTGGACAAAGCTCTCATCCTGGTATAGCAAAGGTTTGACCTGTTCCAAAGATTGCTCTGGCAGCTTCTGGTGTATGAGGTGGAAGTACGAGGGTTGAGAAAACGCAGCAGTTTGTTAATATTCATTTTTGTAAGTGGTTAGGAGCTCCGCGGATGTTGTCTGATACTACCTGTATAGTAGATCGAGAGGGCTATGCTTAAAGCTGGCATCCTTGACAAGTTCAAGGCAGGAAAGGTCTGTTTAGTGACGATGATGCGTGAGTCCAAAAACTTTTCAAAAGTGAGAATATCGATTTGGATAGGTCGGAAGTGGAAGGCTGAAATTGCTTCTGATGAAGCTCTCACTCACTCACTACTCACTAATCCTCGAGCACCATGCGGTGCGTAGAGCCAACTTGAAACTCAAGTGCTCGCCAGTGCTGACGGTCGGTAGCGAGCTGCTCCACTTGAGATAGAGGCACTCCACAGGATCGCAGATCTTTGGCCACTACATCGAGCCATCGAGTGCGAGGAGCGCCTCGTGGGCGTCTCCAACCTGCTGCAGACGGACTAAAATCCAGGGCAGCGTGGGTTGGATGACTCGGAGGCAGGCGCAGGATATGTCCATACCATCGCACCCTTCTTTGAGCGGTTAAAACTGAGACTGGAGGTTGTTGCGTCCGCTCACGTAGCTCGTTATTCGTGACGTGCTGCCACCATCGGATTCCTTCAATTCTTCTAAGTGCTCTACTATCGAAGCCGTTCAAACGCGATGTTAAGGTTTTGTTCAGTGGCCAGGTTTCGGAGCCATACAATAGTACCGACAAGACAGCGGCGTTGTAAATACGTAATTGGTCTGAGTGATAACACCAGATACATAATTTTGAGTGATAACACCAGATATTAAGTATCCTCTATTATGATGCCGCAAAAGAATTTAACTAAAGAGGGAAACTACTGTATTGCGATCATTTATTTAGCGAGCAATATGACTAGAACATCAGTGTTATTAGTTCCGACAACCATTGAAGTCTACAATCAGTCTCTTCGTAAGTAACAGTTTACGAATCTCACATGTTACATGAACATGCTATTTACTGCAGAAGCAAAAGCATGCATTAACGACTGTGCAAGAAATCTTTTTTTGGCAATCAATCGGGAATAGTAGTCTTTTGTATACTTTTACATGTGAGATTGGGTAAGCTCTTGTTTAAATTGAGATGCAAAAGCAGTCGCCCAAAATTATTTTCGTCTTTGTGTTGGGCCCCAAAATAGACCTCGTTTTTGACCTCCATCACGGCGAGACTGACGTTCTCTATCTGTAATGGAAGGTGATTTGTATGTGTGAAACACCAAATAGACACTTAAGCCTGTCACTTTTATTACCCGTGTTAAAATCAATCAAGTAATTATACCTTGCGTAATTGGTAACTGAAAAGATAAATTGTACAACAATAGTGGTTCATCAACTGTAGTAGTGTCTATCGTACATTTGTGATTAGTTACCGATATAGCTTCAATTTCCGTCATACTTGTTCCATTTTTTGGCATAGACCTAAAGTAATGAACTAATGCATGAGGTGTAGGTGTGAAAAGCAAAACTGATATCTGGTTAAAGGTTTATATTTAATGTTTCTATATCTACAATTATGATAACTTATCAAGTCACAAACACATTTCCCGTTAATCCACAACTTTACAGCTGATTGTCATGTATTTTTCTTTTATGAAATGCTCCTCAGCAAAATCGACTAGACTTAAATATTTTTTCTTTTGATCAATTTTATTTGGATCTTTCTGGCATTCTTTTACCAACAAATTCGCTGTCATCCAAGAAAGCCTTCAAGACGAACTTTGTACTAGGCCAACGTACAGATGAATTATTTCAGAAATGAAGTTACGTCAATACCCCTCTCCCCCTCACACCCCTTCGTATCTCAATAATCAGGACATGAAAACTTATCAATCCCACTAAATATACTAATTTGCAAATGAATATTAAATATCCCGACGCCAGAGGCCGGTCTGTTTAGAGGCAATGTTGTAACTTATTTCTTTACAATCACTTAACACATATTGATGATGTTGGTGAGGCTGATAATATTGATACTGTTGGTGATGTTAATGATAATGATGATGTGATGATGATACTGAGTATGGTGACATTACTATTGATTTTAATGATCATGGTTATACTGATGATGACTGTAGTGATGATATAATGATGGCAGTAGCAGCAGTGGAGATTCTGTTTTGTGTCATGACAGAGATAACAAAGATGGCGAAGAAGATGATGGTAGTGATTAGAACCACAAATATCTAAAATGTGAGAAATTAAGAGTAGAGATGAGTTGAAAAAGAGATGATAAGATTTTTACTGTTCTTCTTTTTATCCCTTGTAATTAAGAAACAAAAAGGAAGATACCATTGATTCAGAGAATTTTTGTCCTTGTGATACGTCATGGGGTGATGTTAAAACAAAAAATGGCCAGGCTATGACCTGTTGCCATTTTACGTGGTATTGATTTGCTTGAAAAGTAAGATTTTTGTAGAAGCAGAACAATACAGGGAGCAGTAGCCAGAGGTTTCAAGTTGTCCAAGGAAAGAGGATAGACCAGTGGTTTCTAAACCTTTTTGTGATGTCTAGTTCGTAGTGTAAACACACAAGTTCCTCCCAGGTCTTTAGTCCAAATTCTATTGTAAGGTGATTTGCAACGAAAGGCCCCCTTAAGCATGATGTTTTTTAGAAACGAACAATGAAGTGGTCAACTGGAAACTTCCTATTTATCCCACTCCCCTGTCTCCCCCGCCGTAGGGGGAAACATTTCCTCATTGGGAAGAAGACAGACAGACAGGGAGAAAGACAGGAACATCACATATTCTTATAGGACTTCTGAGTTCCAACCATGTACAGGATCTAAAGTTTACTTGATATTGGTCTTTTTTGTCTACCAAGATCGTCGGTCGATGCTAGTTAACATTATACTGTGGTAAAATTTTGTGTTATTTTCAAGTTTGTCTTTATGTTGAGGCTATTTCTCGTCGTAAACTTATGGAACTCGTATGTTTCTATATAGTGCGTACTAAACAAAGGGGTTAAAGCATTATTTGGTTCTATAATGTTTGACGATAATAAAGAATAACAACGACAGTCGGAAAGTTTCACGTCTCCAGCACCAACGGGAGGGAAGTGGCAGCCAAACTTTTACTAGGAGGGGTCGAAAATCTCCTCTAACCCAGGGGAAGGCGAAAAGGGCTAAACGCCAACAAGGTCTGCACGCGAATTTCAACGCTTTCACAGTGCTGTATTCGTACTGCCAAAGATGGTACATAGTAACTGTACAATTTTTCCAGCGTAATCCGTGTTTTAAGTTTTAAGTGTATGCTGGATTTGAGAAATATTTTCCCTAGTTTCCTTTTAATTTCTGTTGATGGTATATAGTAACCTGCCACTGCCTGCTGTTATATGGGGAACAAACCAATGGCGGCACTAGCTTTAGAGGAACACTAACTTAACAGGCACTTGAATTAAGTTTATCCACGAAGAAATTGTTGTCAGAATTTCTTTAAGCCAAATTACGTACCCCTACTCATTTTCGATTTAATAGCAATCTGGGGAGGTTTGCTTAGTCGTTTGAAAGTCGAGATGCTGTTGAATATAAACTAGAGGACTAATGAATGATTTTTACTGCCTACATTCTTTCGAAAAGCTGTAAATTTTGCCCTCTCAAAATTGGTAGTTGAAGATTTTAACGAATTTAAGAGTGTGGAATTTTGACGAAAAAGTAATAATACGAAACATTGTAAACATTAAAACTTAGTAGTTACAGGGCAACCTGTTTTGAATCTAGCAGAGGTGTAATAAAAACCGATCGGTAGGCTATTCTTGTTTAATTGACTTGAAATTCGTTGTTTAACTGACAGTCTTGTTCAAGAGCATGTCAGTGCTGCCCTGTTTCTTCAGTGAAAATTACAATGAAATGCATGTAGTTCGACTTCCCCTCATCCGAACAACTTTCACTTTTCGACCAAGTTTCATTGCACGGTAAAAATATCCTTGACGAATTCTCATAGTTAACGTTCCCGGATTCGACCCTTTACTATGCGAACCATTTCGTGTTTCTAAGGCCTTGCTAAACTCGAGATTGATTTTGTCTCGAGCCGAGTGTTAGCTGGAGCTCAAATAATTTTTGTTTACATTAGCCCCTTTCAGCTCGAGCTGATGGTAATCTCACCTCAGGATGAGATAAAGAACGATTTACCTGATGATGGAAATTTGTTTTTTCAGCAGAAGAAAAGAGATTGATTTCATTTTTCATTTTCTTTTTCGTGCGTCGTGCCCCAACTTTTAAAGGAAAGCTCTCACTTGTATATAATGCAAAATGAAACAAATGTAGTATTACTGAACAGATAGAAATGATGATAAATATCCAACTTTGTTTCAATAAAAATTTAAGAGATCTGTTTGGGGAGAAGGTTCACATTTTAAACTATGTTTTTTCGTCATCTGTGCCGAACAGAAATACAAAGACGAAGAACACACATGAAAAGTTTGACTACTACTCTCACTGATTCAAAAGTTGTTCTGAACGAAAGCTCATCGAACCTAAAGTTAAAGTGAATTATTGGGGAAAGTGAAGCAAATTCACCTTCGTGAAATTCATGTTAATTCATGAAATGATTTTCCCATTTAGATGGGAATTCCAGCTCCAGCCAAAATCTCATATTTTTTGTCATTTTCAGCAGTCGGCTGCTCGAGTTGACTTGCAGTTCATGTAAACGAAACTCGTTTCATTCATGGAGATTTAATGTAGCATTGGATGAAATTTTAATCTCAAGCTGAGATTTAATTTCGAACCAAAATTTCATCTCGGGCCCATGTAAGCAAGGCCTAATAATAATTTTCCCTTTACCTTGGAATAATTTTAAGTTTTGATTCAAACTTTACAGTGTGTTTTTTCAAATAGTAAACTTTCTCTACGTCTTTCTGGACAAGTATACCAACTGCGGCACCAACTGTTCTCTCGCTATTTATTTGATCTAGGGGAAGTAGGCCGAAATAATTGTGAAAGATTCGAACTTTAATTGAAAGATTATAGCTTATCGCATTACGTTGTCCATTAATGCTAGAAACACATCGCTGAATGTCCTGGAATACTATTGTATTATTCAAATCCCACTACTTTAAGTGCAGCATTGGAACTATCTTTGTCCATCAAGCAACATCTGCATATGGTTTCCTACCAATATGGTCTCTTTCACTCACGACACTTGCATCTTCTCCCCGGCATGGTACCGACAATCTCGTTAGAATTTGTAGCCAATGTAGACATTGGAAACTGTTTACTTTCAATAGGTGCATTGTTTAAATACGTCCTGTTTAAACTGTTTGCTAAAAATATAATGAATAGACCTGCTTAAAAATGCGTCGAAAGTAAATGAACTTTAAACGTAGTAAGCATCATTGTCTTCGGTCTAATTGTTACAAAAATTGCATTTTCAATTTTGGTATTACACAGAATCAAGACTCGTTTAACCTGCTTTGTTTCTTTCCATAGTTCCTGTGCAGCGAGTATCCATTGATGGCATGTCTTCTGGTGTTCCTGATGATGTTATGTATTGTTTTGTCGGGGTTTTTTCTTTTTCATGTTTATTTGTTATTAACAAACCAAACAACAAATGAACTGGTATCGAAGAAAGGAAAAGGTGACTCGGATGAACCCTATTTACAGCGCTCTGCTAAGAACCGTACAGCATCCAGCACTGCAAATTACACGAAGAGGAGTAAACAAAAGGGAGCAATAATAAACTCAAAATACCCCAAATTTGTGGGATGGTACAGTAGGGGAATTATAACAAATATTGCCGAAGTTTTAAGGGGTTAAAGCTGCATATGTTTATTATTGTATTATGTGGAATAAATACGATAAACAGAATGAAGGTAAACACTTGAGAGTTGTAAGGCGAAAGTAGCTGCACCGCATGCCCTCTTGAAACAGCTTTGTAGTAGTAGAGTCGAATGGTGCTGCCACTGTGTTGTTATTGCATTAGACACCATGCCCTCCGCTGATACGACGTAAAATTTCTTCTGGGAGCTATTGCTGAAGCCATCAAGATATTCTATATAAGAAGACGGAATCGCTAGGAAATAGACTCAAGGAACTAGTAGATGATTCTAAACAATAATTCCTTTGAGTGTGTTGTCAACGCTCCGCCATTGCATTATTAAATGTCGGCAATACAAACCGCGACATGAGGTCGCTCTCCTTGGAAGTCTTTTCAAAAACAACATTCAGTGGATGTGTCTGTCTATGCACATAGACACTGTGATGACGGCTTTATTATGCCTACAATTCTGCTGGCAACTTTCTTCCTGCAATACGCGAGAATCCTTGTACATATTCCTTACGTCCTCCACGTTTTGAGCTTATGCGCCTTTTATAGGGAATCTCGTAGGTTACAATCGAGTGGTCAGTAGATTCCCAGGCAAGATATTATGTCCTCTGTTAATCGGAGAACCCGCTTTTACTGGCAAATAGATAGATTACATAAGTAAATCACTCTAGTTGCTTCTATTACTAATGAGCATGAGTTTCTGAAGTAGGTGACCACTTTTCGTGTTGAAATTTGTCTTTTTATTTAACATTATTCATGTTAAGGTTACAATGCTAGTTTAGAGCATTCTGGTAATTTATGTAGACTTTTCTCAGTTAGTTTCTGTCCAAAGAATGTGATGTGAATCATAAGGAAGGGAACCTTTAAGGTGCTAATCATTACATTACACATTGTATGTAAATAAACTCCAAAGAATAAATTTTAACGTAACACGATATGTGAATGAATCCATCTACATTTTTGAGAATCCTGTTTGGTCATAATTCATTCAATACATATACTATAAACCTATTTTGTAATACTGATGTAAAGTTGGATTTTAGGGAGACCTTGGTGCTGCACTATGAATATGAAAAGTAACTGTACTGATGGCTCTTTTGTTCTCTTCTTTCTTGATTGTTCCTTTTTTTATCATCACATTGTGAGAGGTGTGCTAACGTGGGAGATGTGAAAGGTTAGAGGCACAACTAGAGACAATGCTAAAATCAGACTGAGCGACTTCGTGCCCAGTAGTCCGACCATGCTCCAGTGTAGCGGAGTAAGTGGGACTACTGAGACATTTCCCAGTTAAAGCTAAAATCCCCAAGGGATCACAGACTCGAGCATGTAAATAGCGCCGGGTCTGGCCCAGGTAAAAAGCGTCACAGCTTTTACACTTAAATTTGTAGACAATACTCGATCTGAGAGCCTCAGGAATTCGATCTTTAAATGGGAAATTATCCCTCAACCGATACACGGGACGTAAAACAAGACGTACATCTACTTGTGGGAACGCTACATTAAACAATTTACGTAACTGGTGACATGCTTGTAACGAATGATTACCTGTGAAAGGTAAGGACATACAAAAAACACACTTAGGTACCGTAAGGGTCACATGACAACATTCAAACTTCTTATCTAAAAAACGACGAATACAAAAATCAATAAGACGAGTTGGATTACGGTTTTTTAACAAATACATACGAAGATTTTCTATTTCAGCGTGGAAGATTTCATAACTGGAACTGACAGCAAAGTAGCGATTCAAAAGTGAAAAAATTAAGCCCTTTTTATAAGAAAAAGGTATAAAGCTATCAAAATTAGAGAATAGGCCTGTAAATGTAGGTTTTCTGTAAACTGAAGTCGATAATTTAGTTCCATCATTAACAATATCAACATCTAAGAATGGACGTTTGTTATCCCTCTCTTCTTCGACGGTGAAATTTATGTTGACGTGGCGGGAATTAAGGTAATTGAGAATTAAACTAACATGATAACTACATTTGAACAGGACAAAGCAATCATCTACAAATCTTCTAAAATACACAAGACGCAACTCACGAGGACATTCAGCTAGCGCACGTTTCTCGTGATCACATAAATCGTTTTAAGTAGCTATAGACTTTCGAGTTCTTGTAATTGTTCAAGTCGCTACTACCCAACTCGGAGGGGTTAAACATCAAATAGCTACATATGTCTACCATCTTCTTCAATAAGCCAACCATCCGTTATTTGGGTCGTTTAAAACATGTGATCCTAGTATGAGTTTTTGCGCAGTGGTCATCTTGAAGCTGTATGTTTACTTCGATTGCTGTTTTCACTGGTGGCAACTCGTTCTCCACTCCTGCAAAACCACGTTCTACGAGTTCAGCTTTTCTCTCTGTAACTTCCAGTCCCCGTGACCGAAGATGCTCATTCAATTCCTCAACTTTCATTCCATTTACTCGGTCAAAATGCGTTCTGTACGTATAGAACTTGACTCAAACAAATCATTCTCTGCGAGTGGTGCGTAAACATGCAGTACAAATTTTATCACCCTAAACTAGTCCTATACTCCTAAAGAAATTTATTCGCGGTCTGCCCAGTCGAATTGGTGTATTACTTCAGTAGTAGTGGAATCGTGGCCTGGTGCCTTTTTATTCTTCATTTTGCTAGTTCACTTCAAAATTTCACATTTCCTGATTTTCTTCCACGTGTGTTTAGGTTCAAAACTTTCAACACTGGAGATTGCATTACCATCGATGAGTGGTGTGGAATTGATTCTCAAGATGCTCCTTTCATAGTGACTAAGATCGTTTGGTTTTTTCTTCCATTTCCCTAACTGTCTTGAACACACTGTATATCATCCTTTGTGATTGGTTTCTTGAACTGGACAACTTTGAATTGTAACGTTCATGTTTTTTCATTTCTTGCGCATTTTTAACTTGTCTGTTAAGATTGCGGTAGGATTCTCTACTTTCGTTTGTGGGCTTTCTCAGCATTTGCTTTCGAGCCTCTGGTCGTTTTGAACATAAATCTGTTTCTTCTTTAGAAATGCCCTTGCAGTGCCACACATACTTCTTCGCAATGCCACTACGTCCTTTGTAACATCGTTAATGATAGTTTTAAAACTATTATATCAATTAGTAATGTTCAGATCTACGTTACAATCTGTAAATTGCACGGACCGAGTATACAAGATCTACTCGGAGAGGCCTCTGTAAATAGCAAGAGCTTATTTCTACACGACACGGGGAAGATAAAGCCACAAAATATTTGGATAAAGGCTAACAAAAGCGAACATCAGAAGTATCTATCATATCTCAGAACGGCTAATACGTCATTTTTATATCATGATCTCCACAAACGCCTTAGTCTCAATACTTGGAACTTATTGCACTCAATTGTACGGATTTAATATACAGGATCTACTCGGAGAGACCTCTGTAAATAGCAAGAGCTTATTTGTACACGACACGGGGAAGATAAAGCCACAAAATATCAGGATAAAGGCTAACAAAAGCGAACATCAGAAGTATCTATCATATCTCAGAACAGCTAATACGTCATTTTTTCAATATCATGATCTCCACAAACGCCTTAGTCTCAATACTAGCTCCATTTTTTCTACGCGTAACGATGTTTATTCATGTGTTTCGAACAGATGTCCATAGCCCTTTTGTATAATCCTGCTGTGCTAATATATGAAAATAGCGTATTAAAATGAAACAGCTGTGTTAATATGAAAACACTGTGTTAATATGAAAGCAGTGTGTTAATAGTAAACTAGGTCGCTCTTAAAGAATTTCTCTGTTACAGCTGCAAATTCTATAATTTTTCATATCGTGAAATAGCCTATCTTTAATTGATACAAACGTTATTGGCTGTAGAATCATCCAAAAATTGTCAGGGTGGTGATGGTATGTAGACGTTTTCACAGTCCCTGTGTTTAACTGTGTCACGAATTAGTGTGATCGGTTTCCCATATAACATTGTGCACTTTTTTTTACTCTGCTTAGTTGCATGACGTTGGTGTTTAAGGGATTCATAATTGCCATTTGAATCATAGTCGCACTGCCAATAATTTTTCTTTAGAATTAGAACAAAGTTCGTCATCCATAAAAAGATTCTAGAACTTGCTGAGAAAGGCAAACAATGTGCGTAACAGTATTTGGCACTCGACATTTACAGCTACCTTCGTTATTGTATAAGATATTGGCCACGCCTTCGATAAAAGGGTGAATTTGCCGTTGCCTCACCCACTTGCCCACCTCCCAATAATATACCAAATGTCCAAAGGTTCTCTATGTGTGGTTTGCCCTCTCGATGTAATGCCCTTTAGTTATATTTGGCAAACAACCCGTGTAAACGGCCCAAGTGTAAGCACACCTAAGCACTTCCTCCTTGCTTCTAAATCCTAATACCTTCTCTATTGTCGGTCCTGTCACACAAATTTGGAGGGTCGTTATAGGTTCGTCAAATTTGATGCTATAAAGTAGTAAATGGCATTGTAGTTCAACTAGAGTGCTTCTTCGATTATTCGAACTTACGCGACGCCTGAAATTTGAAAACCAGTTCCTATAAACCAAAAATATAGGAAAATCCTATGTTATGTGAGACGTTATTTTTGGTCCATATTCTCTTATGTCTCACTGTTATATTGTAGAGAACCACTTCGGCCACTCTTCACATATGAATTTCCTGTTCACTCATTTATGGCAAGCGAGTGGAAATTTAATAAGCGTTCAGGGTGCATTTAGTCGGGTAATTTGGAAAGCTGGTAACACTTTAATAACAAAGGGGACAGGGATGCGTCTGCTCAGGACGTGAGATTATACACGTGGGTTTACTGACCGAATGAAATTCCTATACGCCTGAAGCTTACTTTGCTTTATACTTTTGTCAACAAAGAGCATCCAGGAGCCTTTATTTTATTGAAAGGGTTTTTGGTCAGCAGTCGACTTTCTTTCAAAAGTTGTAGTAGATGAACTTGATATTACCTGTCTATTTACCTGTCTAGTTTGCAATGCATCACTGATTGGCGTCGCAGGAAAGCCACCGTAGATTAAAGCTCTTTCTACTACATTTGAAATCGTGGTAGGAAGATTCGGTATCGGAAAGCACAGTGTCAAATGTGCCTGGGTTTCGTATTGCAAGACTGAAGTACAGCAAACGCACTGTTGTTATATGTTTTGTCATTCATACCGCAAATTTTTTATTTCTTGCAGTATACTGTCACGACGCAGCCGGTGCAAACAGGCTATACGCCCGAGGTGCCGTTAAGTGACATTATTGTGTTTGGGGTCCAGGAGAAGCCGAGTTCTGTATTGATAAATGGTAAACAATGGTCGAAATTTAGGTACAAGGAGTCTTCGAAGGTAAGTTAAACGTGTAAGTGTTGTCACCTCGTCTGTCTCAAGCCAATGCAGGCCTGGCATTTCATGTAACAACTCCGCTCACGGTCAATACCATGGTCGATGTCATGAACACCCAATATATCAAGGTATGATCGTTTCCGGTTACTTGTGGACTCCTATTAACGTCCGTGATTGGCTGACGAGTACTATAAACCTGTTCGTACTTTTCTTTCCATTTATGGTGAAACAAAATCGATATGCAACGTCATCCACTGACCAGACAAGATCTTTGAAGCCCTGTACTGAGTCGGATATGGCTGTAATGCCTCCTGTGAAGCCGAGATGAAAAACTGGTACCTTGTATAGCCCCAGATTTAAAGGGGTACCTATAAATTTGTCTTATCTCGTGAAGCTGGGTCAAGGCAAATTTCGATAGGATCTTAAATAAGGAGGGCGGCTACGTTTCTAAGCGGGGAGCTATGAAGCTGTTGAAAGACAATAAAATGAGATGATCCAATCTTGTCTCACAGTCCTCATGTGAAATGTAATATATTATGCCGGTTGTAAAAAGTAAGACTTGCTTTTCAAGTACTTTAATTTATGAAACTATTTCTTTCTGGTAAAATGTTAGCATTAATAATCACTTTGATTCGCTTTCCATTACAGATGCTGTCAATAATGCACTTAAAAGCAAACATTTTGGAGAAGAACACTATTTCTTGGAAGGAGGTTGTGAATGAGTAGCTGAAGGTAAACTGTGAAGGAAATGCGATGTTCTGCCTTGTCACTGTTACAAACTAATGACCCAAGATAATGTAAAATCGTAAGGGTATGTCAGGAAACATGTTCTTCTGTGCCTAATTGTAGGGGGCAAATTGTAATTTTTCAAAATTTTAACCCTCTATTTCATGTAATGATGACCCCCCGTTTTATGATATCTTCATGAAAAATCCCCAAAAGGCTAAAAATGCTTAGGAAAATTACAAAAATCCCCGTTTTATGAAAATGGCCACCCCTACCTACCCGCTTATTCGCCCCCCCCCCCCCCCCCACACACAAACCAACAAACCAATCTTATTTAAACTGTAAAAAAAGGGGGAATGAA
>JAAAKL020010885.1:0-14030 GCA_010016065.2 Carybdea cf. marsupialis auct. non (Linnaeus, 1758) | reverse complement strand
TGTGTGTGGGGTGGGTGGGGGGGGGGGGGGGGGGGGGGTACCCTGTCAAAAGAACTTAGACACAAGTTTCTACTTACATAAAGTGATTTAAAAACGACATTCGTCCAATTTAAATGCCGCTGCACAGCAGTGGATTTGTTTTGTGCTCTATGTATTTTTCTTGCCAGTGCATAGAGCATGTATATGGTTTTTGTTTATGACGTCTTACGATCTATTGTTTTCCGTTGTCAACAGAAGCAGAAAGGAGGACCAAAGAATCTTACATTACCCACCAAATCCACGGTAAGAATCGTTGTATAGCATTCTCTCATAGTTAGACTTATCGATATTTGAAAGGAAAACGTATTCGTGATTGATATATGTATTTGACTATAGCAGGGGCTTCTAAAGCATGGTATTTTTAGAAGTGCGTTATTCCTGTTTAATCGAGATACGATAATAATTATGATAATGCAAAATTTTGCCAATATATCACTGGCAAATATCATGGTTGATGTTGTGAGAGTTTCAAGTTGTAGTACTTCTGTTAATGGGAGTTGCAGACGATCTGAAAAATTCTTTAAAACGGAAGTCGGGATGGGCATCCATTCTTGTCAGGGCTTTATTTTTCTTGGAATGGTTTTAGCTGTGTGTTAGTCATGTCTGCAACTTCCGGACAGAAATCGAGAGTGCAAGCTTAGGGACACAAGGACGTCTTGTACGATTGCAGTTGTTATCCCACATGTCATCGAAGCTTCTGAATTTTATCGGCCAATCAACGGAGGTGTTTGTAGCTAAACATAGTTTTGATTAGTGCTTTATTCTCCCAATCTCATGCCTAGTTTACATACATTTTAAAGGCAAGTGAGATGTGGGTCATTGAGACAAGAGTCTGCTATGAAAGGTGTTTTACGAGAGTTGCCCCCATTTTATTATCTTGCTCCACACAAAGGCCTGTTTAGGTTTGAGTCCATGAACAGGCCTAAACGATGTCTGTGTTATACTTCGAGAAGCAGCGGATTATTACTAGACCGCAAGACATGCAGCGGACATGTTTCGCAAAAGCGTGTTCAGGAACCTAGGTGCTAAGGTACGAAGGTAGAGAGACCGTTAATGGAGCTAGCTTCACTTTTTCTTTCTATGCATTGGTTTCAGACATGTATTTGTGCTCTTTGAGATACTGCGATACTCTGCTTTTCGATTTGGGAAAAAAGACATTCTCAAAGGCACTATAATAATGTTTACCCTAGGCGCTAAAATGGTATTGTGTAGTAGGTTGTTGCAAAAGGGTTTCCCACGTACTGCAATGGTTAAATTTTATACGTACGTATTAAAACCTGTTCCTGTTCGCGTCTCTCTGCTTTAGAATGTCCAGAGCCAACTTAAGTTATTCATTAACGACCCTCATATTGTTAGAAAATCAAGAAATCACGAGATTACTTTGCTGTAGCCTCGTTGGATGTCTGTACAACGATCTTGTTGGGATTTTTAACAACCTGTGACGGACGTTTGGTCTGTGATACTGGAAGGCCGAGCGAAGGGTTGTTTGTATTCATAGTTATATTTGCACTGAAGAAGCTTCAGTGGTGGGAGGACCGCTATGGAATCCTACTTCATTGTCGCAGTTATATTGTCTGTTTTCATATTACGGAATAGATTCCAGTACGTTAATGATTTGGTTGAGCGCTTGTAATTTTCTGTTCTACTTTCAATATTAGGATGCCGATCTTGCAAGAGTACTAAAGACGGGATCATTTGGAAATTTAGAAACGTTGAACTTGGCATTTACACGAGTTACCAGTGCATGCGCGGAGCATTTGATTCAATTACCCACATTGCTTCATTTAAATCTATGGTGTACTCAGGTAGGTGCCTTTATTTCTTGCAAGACCTCCTACAATGATGATTTCATCAAGTGGGGATGCAAGTTAGTCTTCTTGCCTCTCTTTACTATCTTCTTTGTCTTCTTTTTGCTCATCGTTTTCGACCTGTTTCTCATTTCTTATCCGCCTCTTGATCTTCACCCTCTCTTGAATATTCTTACTCTTTTATCTACCCTAAAGAAATCACTACGGAGGCAAACTGATTCTCTTTATTCGATATAATTTAGCGAATGTATATTGCACTCTTGTGTTATTAAGGTGGCATTGGCCAGTTGTTATTAGGAAGACTCAGTTAATAGAGAGAAAACCTGTGGTAAATACGTATGAAAGATAACGTTCCACCTCAGTGGAAGTGTGAGTATTGATTGTTTCAGATCGTGAGAGTATCTCCTTATTTCCACGCAGTCGGTATTTCGGAGAGCAGTAGGGGAATCCCGTAATGTTAAAACGGTATTCTTGTTTATTATGTACGTCACGTTGACACCTAGAATCTGTAGTTGTGTTTTGCAAGATGCAAAAGTTCGACTGTAGCAACAAGCGCATAACAACGAACGATTAGTACTTGATTGTAACTCATACCTTTGGAATGGTCAATATTCTTGATTCATACGCACTCGCATAGCGCGCACTTCCTCGATTCTACAGTCTGCATTGCCGTAATCGCTTAGGGGTTTGAGGTATGGCGCCTCTCTCCAATAATTTCCAAGGTGATTGAAAAATGTTAACAGAGTTTGCGTTTTTACTGGCCAAGTCCGTGGAACATTGAAATCATTTGGTAGAAAATTGATTTAGCCCTCCCAATAAATATTTTGTTGGTTATGACACTGGTTGCGGAAGGGTTGATCCCTGCATACACGTGTAGCTAGTTCTCGGTGCTTTTATTTAGTCACAACGTAACGTATTTTTTGTTTTTTGTTGGGCTGTTGCTATAAATCACGAAACTTCATTCTTTCAACGTCTCTTTCCTTTGATAGTTCGACGATAATGGGCTGCAACTAATAGCAGAACATCTGGTACAACTGCAGACCCTTAATTTATGCGAGACTCCAGTTACGGATAATGGATTGCTGATCCTGTCGTTAATGCCCAACCTGAAGAGCCTTAACTTAAACAGTACTAAGCTATCGGCAATAACGTTTGAATCTTTGAAGGTAAGTACATCTGGGGTTTTGATCAGCACTGGCTGTAAGAATTGTGTAATAAAGAGCTGGATAATGACTAATCAGTAGTTTTTCATATTTTTGAACACTCATGGACGAACTTTGCTGAAAAGTTAAAGATATCATCAGAAACATTATCGAATGATTAATACCTCAAGTACTTGATTAGATTGATGTTCTAAACAGTCACAATAACTCGCTGTATCGTCTTCCATCTCATCCGATACTGCCTGATCCCATTACATTCCATCCTATCTTATCCCACCCCATCCGACTGCACATAATCTCATCTCCCTCCCTACATAATCTGATCCCATGCCATCCCATCCTTCCCCTTCACATAACATCTGATTATATAGCATTCTGCGTCATTTTCTCACACAGCCTTCCGCCCCATCTCATCACGTAGTGTTCCGCCTCATCTCATCATATAATATTCTCCCCATCTCTTTGTATGATATTTCGCCCCAAAATGTTGAAGTGACTATCAAATGATAGATAGAATCTTACACTAACCATGTGTGCTCGATCTTTCATTGCAGAGTAAACTGAAGGGACTGAGTGAAATCGACATTCGCTACACCGACGCTTGGTAAGCAGGAATTTTCAACGCTGTAGGAATGTTAAATTGGGTCAGAACGTTTTGCTTTCGCTACATGAGGTGGTACTTACAGCTATTGTTCCCTGGTAGTCGCCAGTTGATAAAAGAGCTGGGGCAGTTGAATTGCAAGGAAACCCCACGTGGTAATAGATTGCCTTGTTTGCCACGATTGATTTTTTCGGCACAAGCAGTCTGACCCCATTCTGTAAGTAAAGTGCTTACTGACGGCAGATTGGTGATCCACCAGACAAGACCAAATAAAGGTTTCACTTTGCTTGTACCCGACAGTCGCCGGAGTGATCTAGTAAGCAAGGAAACGACGCTTCCTTTGTGGATTTCAGAGATTATAATGATAACAAAGGATCTGGAAATCTGCAGTTGTGCCTCTTTTCTGCCTTCGAACATTTGTGCTTTATTTGCTAAATTTCCTAGCTATTTCAATTAGAGCTTTACGATTTTTGAACCTATCCTTCGACTCATTACTTTCCTGATTAATGCCGAAATTTTAATTTATAAAGAGCAACTATGTATACATGTCATGAGTTTAATACTACTTATCTTTGGCTAATAACCTTTTAACTTAAACTGTTTGTCGGTGAGAAAAGTAATTTACAAATCGTCTGTAAGTATCATGTTGATCGCAAAAGCGTAATTTTTTGCATAGTTTACGTATATTTAATGTAAGTAGGAACAAGAGTTCTCTTTAAAGAGTTCTGGGCACAATAAATTTCCTATTTTATCGCAGGATTCAGAGCGAGATTTCATTTACTTCTTATTTGTGTAAAATAGACGATACTAGTGATTTATAACCCCTTTCGACTCTCTGAGTTAATTGTGCGCCTCATTGCCTGATGTTGAAGCCCATTGCGTTGCGTGGTTTGTATCTAGAGAACATAATGGATGCAAATGTTTTATTTAAACTGCAGTATTACTTTATCATGAATACATAACGGGGCCGTAGTTTGATACACGCTTGGTTATGTCAGCCTGAGAAAGGGATATGTTATTACAGGTTAGCCATGCATTGTAGTACTACCTCATACCAGCCACGCCACTCACAGTGGTGTAAGTACTGAGTGTTCCTTCACAAGTGTTGCGCATAGCTTCTCCATGAACCAATGCCCTGTTTATAATTCTATTTTGTAAGAATGGTATGTATGTAGATTCAGATTTTAAATTATTCTTGGTTGTCGACTTTTTAAAGACATATCGAGTATGTGTCATTCCATGCGTTCTTACTGATATCATTTCATCGCGTCATTATTGAGAAAAGAGCTACACGTAACTGTGAGATAATTACAACTTGTTGTGATGTTTGATTGAGAATGTACGAGATAATTATGGTGTAGTCACAATAACGTCTTATATTCAGCATATTTTATATCAACCGGTCGAGGGATTGATAGTGGTGTGCAAACAGTGGTCCTTTTCAATGACGTCCTTGGCAACGTAATACTTCATACACGTGCATTGATAGCATCTAATAAAGAGAGCACCTAACGTTGAATAAGCTCATTTTGGTGAAATTCCTATCTGGTAAAACAGTGTTACTCACTCGCGTTCTTCATGCAGCTTTCACTGTCGAATGTATATATATGTATATGTATGCATACAATGATATATATATATATATGCATACGATGCTCCTTGACTTTATGATTAGAACCTCTCTGCAAAGCGGGACCTGTGAGCCCCGTGCTTATGTGACTCAAGCCTATTTGGTCATCAATTTATGACGTCGCGCAAAAAGTTGTAAACTTTACCTCCATTCCTATGTTAAGGTGCCTTCTGACATAAACTGTGGCGAACGACAGGTGAAAAAAGTCTTTTTGTATTATCTAAATTTTCTTTAAATTATGAGCATGGTTCTTAGCTTATACATATTTAAATTACCTATTTTGCAACCAGTTAAGTCTCACTATTGTATTGTCGAAATAGTACGAGGAATGAAGGGACGCTACAGGACACGATGAATCATCATGCCCCAATTTGATTGTATTCGTAAGCGACTTGGGACACGTTATTAAGCATGAGTGCAAGAAGCTCCTTATCCTGTCTGATTTTTGTGTCCCATTTTTTGTCAGGTATTATCTTTACGCATGCGCAACTCCCCTTCTCCTGCCCTCGAGGTGACGAAGTAAAAGGTGACACTTGTTAGCACGTCGTTCATCCATATTTTTATCGATGGCTACTTTAATATTAGAATTATTCGCGGTACCTCGTGAACGCTTGTGAAAGTGATGATATCGAAGCATTCTGAGAAGTGATAGCACTATTTACACTGAAATAGCCGAAGGAAAGTATTGTACATCAACGCATACGTGCACTTTACTTACGCTATATAATGCACATGTCATATTCCATTCCATTACTTATTATTCTGATTTAGTGTTAGCGGATATTATGAAGAATGTGAAACATTAAGTGTTGTTAAGAGTTGACCAGACAACAGAAATCCATTGTCTGTATCGTCTCACGAGTATTTTCTATTATCGACTTTCTGCCCGTGCTGTCAACCATGAGTGCGTTGTTATTTAATACGTTAGTTCACGATTGGTGATAATTTCAATGAACCAAGTCATTTCTTAAGTGCAAAAAAGTGTTGCGTTGGTGTGGAGTGTAGCCCCAAAAGCGTTTACCTCGAAGGGACAATGTCGGAACCGCGGTGAAGCTAGCACTTGTAACAGATTGATGATTTCAAGTGGGCCGCTAAGTTAGCGAAATTCGATGATTTTAAGTGGGAATATTCTTGAAAAATGTAGTGCCACACTCGCCCATTGTGGCCCGGACAACCTTCCTCTAGCGACATCAGGGCCGTCTTAGGCAAGCCATCGCTCACAGCAAAGTAAGGCTTTGACTAGCAACGTTTAGAAAACACATGTTGGTATCTGTATCTATTTAGTGTTTTAGAACATCATAATATAAACATAACATACAACTGAAACAGAAACGGTCTCTAGGGCGTATGTCACGTAACAACAGGTGCAGTGCAATGCAGTACTTTTTGCAGCCGGTGCACAGTGTTTTATACAGATATGAATAAGAATTTCTAGTCTCAAATGAAACATGAGTAGCATGGGTTCCAAGTTGATGTGTGGATGGATTTATATACGCAATTGAATTACAGAACAGGAAGATGTAAAACGCAAAAAGTAGTTTGCAAATATAATTTTTTCAAAACGAAACTGACCAAATGTTTTAAGACGGATAATTTGGAGGAGAGATTTCAATTTGAAAAGGAAAATAGATGTTTATAATTTTTATTGAAAGGGGTGGCACGGCAACTACGCTCTTATGGTAAAGAATGCTGTATATTTGAAAAGCCATTAGTTATCCAAAACGCATTTTAAAACGATATCCCGCTGCAATTTTGTAAACTCAATTGCGACACGCGCCAGTTCTTTGAGTTTGAACTCTCCACTCCGTATCATTAAATGAGCACTCTTTGATAAAGATGGGCTAAAAATTATTTAAAAATCGAAAATCGAAGGGGCATCAATAGCAAAATGCGATTATCCCTCAGCACTGCTACAGGAGTACGAAATCGAGGTGCTAGCCCTACAGGAAACATACCTCGATAGGGTCTCCCCCGCTTCCGATACAAAATAAATGGACAAAATGAGACGGCGACTTACATCAGGTGTGGTATCTAAGCAGGGGGCACAGCCATGATTGACCAGGACCATATACACATAAACGAAATGATATGTCCGGGTCCACCCCTGCCTCAATACAACCATCTAGCTGTAATCCTAGGTGACTTTTAATAGCCATCACACAAACAGGAGATGCACTCACAACGACGCCGCTAGAGAAGCTATAGCCGACTGGCAGAGCCGCAGCGACCTGTACCCTCTTTACAAGCCAAGAAGCCTCGGTACGTTCCTCTCTGTAACTTATTTTAAGTAGCACAAGAAAGTGCATACCCAGAGGAACCAGGCAACAACAAATTCTCGGCTGGACTCTGGAAAGCAAAGACCCAAAACCTCAAGCAAAGGGGCTCCTACGCACCAGACTTAAGGTTTGAAACTAGCAGCGAACTATCTGCTCCAGTCACAGTGGAGGAGGTCATTAGCCCCATTAAGACAATGAAAGTTGGTAAAGCAGCTATGATCAATGGTATGTACCCCCAAAGCATTACCCATCTGGGACCTCGCGCTCAGCATTGGCTCGCAGCCTCTATGACAGACCCAATAAAAAGCGGAAGGTATTGCTACCTATGGAAGAGAGGGAAGGTATTGACCATTATAAAACCAAACAAGAGATAACTACCGCCCCATAATCACTCTTGTGCTGCCTGTACAAACAATTGGACAGAATTATCCTATCAAGAATAAGCCCGCCCTTGGAGCAATATCTGCCACCTGAGCAGACCGGTTTCAGCCCAGGGCGAGGGACGGAGGAGCTGATCCTGACTCTCACAACTTTGATTGAATTGGGGTATGAGAAAAAGTTGAAGACGGGCAGGGTCTTCGTAGATCTATCTGCAGCCCACGACACCGTACGGAGAGACGGCTTCCTCTAAGAACTAGCAGGATCATCAAGGGCCAAAGTATCCTCAAACTCCTCTCTGCAATGACGGGCAACATAGAGTTCTTTGTCTGTTCCGACGGTGCAGAGAGCTAAATTCAAGGGATGAAAAACTGCTCTAAGATACTCACTAACAAATGCTATACTGCCTTATGCGGCAATAGAGGGAGGATGCGCATTGGAGTTTGGCACTGCCTATCAGAGATGGCTTTAAGATGTCAGCATTGAGGTGTGATGATCATACGAAACTACTGAAATTAAAAGATTCAGAGGTGTATCAATATACAGGTGACAAATATAACTAGCGCAACAAGAGATAATCTGTTATTCGACCAATGTATTCGATGGAGAATTGTCAAATTTCAATTTTGGGTATGTTGTTATTTTTACTACACAATCTAGTTTTTGGAACTTGCTTTAATCTTTGTATTATGTTATTCATATTCTGGAAATAATCTTTTTCTTAAGGATAATGACCTCTTACCCTGTATCAGGTTTTGTGATAAGGATCTCTCAATTAGTTCCTTGAAAACGTTCCCTATGAATATAGAAATCAGTGAGGTCTAACGGTGTGAGCAGTGAGCATAGAGCAATTACTTCCTTTGTCTGTTGCATTCTGACGATTTTCACTCTGAAGAGTGTCAAACGAGAAAATCTTTTAAGTACAAAATGATTTCGCTACTTCGTCCAATTTTAATTTCTTAGCTGAGATTTAAAGTACTGAATGACAAATAAAAAATTGTGACTCCTCAAATTCTACAGTAACATTTTATCCTAGTTAAATCTTGATATCTATTTAGAAGAGACATCATCATCATGTTCATATGCATAGTGCATCTTGAAATAGAAGAACTAAAGTCCATTCCTTTACCCTTGTCAAACAATGAGTTCTCAAATCTTATGAACCATAAAACAGTGCATTGTCTGCAGCACAAGCTCGCGTCAAACAGGATTATGCTTTCCTTTACAAATAATACCACATCTGATTTCATAATAATAACACAAACAAGTAAACCAAGCACAAATCCCAGATTTTATTTGATTGGACAGAGATTTCAAAAACTATCAATTAATCTTTTTCCCAGGCGGATCGATCTAACCTAGAGATGTTGCAACTAAAAAGGACTCTTTCGATGTGTGACAATTAACTAAATTAACTTCAAAAAGTAAAATGTTGTACTCATGCCAAGAAGTGGGGTTTATTGTAGTAAGATGTAAGATTTATTTGGTGATCAGTAATATATTTACAGGGGCTTAAAACGTGATTGAACAATGCCCATATCGTAAATACTGTGAGAAACATTCATATTTGTGGAATTGAAGCCTTACAACGGTTCATGAATAGACTGGAGGAGGACAAGCTAGCTGACTGATGTTCAGAAATCACCTAGAAACTCACCATGTCTAGCCAAACCTATTAAATCATAACAATTGTCATCTTTTTCCAAATTGCAACCATGGTGTATTGTACTGAACAGGTTTTGGACAACAATTATCACTTCCAAAATAAAAAACAAAGACATTGTTGGACCTGATAATTGTTAGAAGATCAGATACCATTGACATTTTTCTATCAAACATTAAATAACTAGAAGAAAATACACTGTTATCAAAATAAGAATACTCAAGGGTCCCCCCTACAATATCCAAGTTTACAAGTATGGATTTTATTGCATTGGCTTAAGGGTTTATGATAGTGTAGAGTTAGACTTATCCATGCTAAATTGTCGGGTGATTGAGTAGGAGAGAGGGGATCCAATATTTAATACAATTTTCAATCTTTATGGGTATAATACAATGGCCATTTGGGCATTAAACAGCTATAACTGCAAAGACATGAGCTGCTGTAAGTGTAATCACGAATTAAATTCTAACAAACTCAAGTTGAACGTCAGTGCAATTGGCCCTAAAAGTATTTTTCTATGTTGCTGTTACAGATTATCAGTAGGTGTGTCCCTTTACGAAATGGTGTCAAGTCAACAGCAACATTTGTAACTTTACACAATGGCAGATTTCAATTGGCCGAATGAAAGGCTGATTCACGTGGATAGAGTAATTTAATAAGCCTATCGAATCGGTAGCGGATAAAGTTTAAATCCAGAAGCAACATCCTTACATGGCGTAAATTGCTGCATACCTTTTAAAGCTTCTTCTTCTTGGTATTGCCGTTCAAGTATTGCCTATCGTCATGTGAAATCCGCGACTAAGTTGTAACGCCTTCTATTCCAAACGTCTTTCCTCTGCAGAGTTTTCCTTAAAACTCAGTGACTATCAAAGTTCCTTAATCAAAAGACTCAACACTTCAACGTTCCTTGAGAAAAGACCGCGTTGTTATAGACAGGCTCTCGAGACCATCCACATGAAATTCGTTACTGAGACAGAGCTGGTTTAAATGAAAGGCACGACTCACAAAGGAACTAAGAGACGAAAATGGGTTGGGCACGAGGGAATGTGGCAGCTTCGTCTCTCCAAAATTGGTATTAGTGACTGCGGTAGATGACCGATAACATTCACCAAAGATTTTGCAAGGAAAATCTGTATAGCTTCGACAAGACAGGGTGAGTAAAATCTGTACTCATGTTTCAACGTTCAAACAGCCACTTAACTCACTCTGCTTGTCTCTTTGGCCGAGAGAGAGAGAGAAATATGTGAGAGTCAGGAATGTTGGAAATCTTACAGTATATTGATATACCTGTTGTTCAGTAGGAAACTCATTCAGGTTTATCATTTAATTAATTAATTTATTTACGTTATTATATTATAACAATAAGTACTTAAGCCTACTTAGGTCATTTTAGAGCACAGATAAACAACTTAGCAAAACAAGACTAACAAGATTGGACAGTCACATGTATGCTAACCGGACGGATAAAAAATGCAGTATATTACTAAGCAGTAAACCAAGAATAACTTCGTGAAATCAACGTTGTCTATTGGACAAGCAGGATAGGCCACAGAAGTAAGTCTGTACCTGTAATATTTTTTAAATTACTGCCGTTTTAATTTGATGGCATCGCTGTTTCTGTGTAAAGAAATTTTTATCCGCACATTTACAAATAATAGCAGATATAGAATCAAACTAAGACTAAAAACTGATAAATATATTTAGTCTACTATCCGATTCGTGCCTTGTCGGGAATTCTGCGAAAGACCAGTACTCTATGCTAATATCTAGATTGTTACAAGGGGGTGGTACCCTGCTGTAAACAATCTTCCATTGAAAATCTAAACTTTGCTCTTATGACATCTCGTCTCCGTATTATTTGTTTACTATATTGAGTCTCTCAGCTTTCAGTTCAGATTTCTGAAACTCTGTCATGAATAACTGGTGGAATGCGAAAGTTATCATTTATGTAAGACTGGTAAAAAGAAAAGAATCTGACGGTTATCTGCTCAAATTTGCCTCTGCTTAACGAATGAGGGTTTTCACCTAATTTTGTGCACATATTCTTTATTCTGACTACGTGATGGGTCGGTTGCAGTACAAGTTCTTTGATTAACTGGCTTGATCTGCAAAAAAATTAATGGAAGGGCAAATAGCAAGCGGATTTGAATGATAAAATATGAAAATAATTGCGAAAGAAATGTTTCTATACAGATGATAATTTGTTAACAACACATAACGACAATGGTTGTCATTGTCCAAAATTATTCCTTTTTATCCCAAAACGAAAGAGTACTAGAATACTATGTCATAGGGAAACCATAAACTATTTAAATAGTGTCCACTGTTTTACGTCACTAATTCCCAAGAGCATCTGCCATAGATTTCCACAATTTTTTTACTTCAAAGTGAAAAATGTGAGATTTGGGAGTGAGATATAACATTTTTTATGCGATTTTCGTCATCACTCATCAGCGAAGTTAAAAGTATCAGAAACATTTTTCACCTCAGTTCCCCTTTATCTTGCAAATCAGTAGCTTGAAAGAGATAGTGATTGGTACATAAACACTAAGCCTCGACTTTTAATGCTGACCTATTATAAGGAGCTTTATGTTTCATAAATTCTGAACAGACCCTTTTACTGCCATTAGTAAAGCTGGAAAGGCCAAGGAGAGTCTTGACTATGTTTAAATTTGACGGGAACTATCAAATGCAATTTCTCTTTCTGCATTTATTGATGTGACTTATAACATTTAAGAACGATCCTATAAGTGTGGAACAAATAAATGTGAATTTTTGGTCATTTGATTATCTTCAAATTTGTTTATTACGTACGAAAAGATTTCCTATTGTCTGAAAACCAAGAAGTTTCTTTTGTGTTTTTCAGTACATTCCTATTACGGTGTTTTACATTACCTAACGAGGAATTGGATGGAGTTGCTTTCCCTACACCTAACTATGGTGTACCCTGTGTTTTATTTCATCTCGTCTTGCAATTACAAAACAAGCCTCGAGAAGCCTACCTTGTCCAGCTCACGTACAAATATTAATGCAGGTATCCACCTAAACCCCTCTATTATTTTGACCGCCTATTGCCCAGTTAATGTGATATTGGGGCTCATCTTTCCTATAAAATTTACTTTCCACTATCTGACTGTCATGCCTTGGTGATGCACAAACGCAGCCTGTAAAAACGCTTTTTGATAAGCAGCGTTTCATTGAGAGACCCTAATTGCGTCGTTACGCGCGCACAAGCAATAGATGCGCCCATTATGCGAGACATTTTACAACAGAATCTAGCTTCATTTGTGAAGTAGCACTAAGATATGACCTCGAACATGAAATGCAACGTTCATTTTTATCAATTCGACGCTGGTCCAAAAGCTGGGGTTAAACAGTAGTGTCGCTGAGAGGGGGGGGGGGGTGAGCAGCCTGGACACTGTCCCGGGACCCGCAGTTAATAAGATCTTATTTCTTTTATTGGAACGTACTGCAGCAATCCGAAAGTTTGTTTTAACAAAGAATTCAAAGAGATTCAACTTGAAGGAAATATACGAGAACGTCTGTGAGAAGCGCTGAGGATTTTCTGCACCCTACCAGTAACAGTGACCTCAATAGAACGCTCATTCAGCAAACTGAAGTTTGTCAAGAATTTCGTGCGCAGCACAATGGCACAGGAGAGACTAAATGATTTAGCAATTTTAAGTGTAGAAAATAACATTTCAAGAAAAATTGATTTCAGTTATGTTATTCACGCCTTTGCATTGTCATTTTGTAGTATGATGATGACGCGATTAAATTTTGTGTAGCACCTACTAGGTTCTGTTTGAAAAGGGCGTTCCTACGATAAAACGTCGTGGTCCCCCAAAATGTTTCTTCGCTCCAGGGCCCGGCCCGCCTCTCCCCGGCCTTGTTAAACAATAAGTAGATATTATCACTTAAGTAGATCTTTACTAGGAGTAAGGAAAAGCATATTTCTCTGCCGATATTCTGAATCTCATTTCACTTTCTTAGCGTTTACCTGTTCTGAGTATTCTATCTTAATCAACGAAAGCATCCTTCTTTAAAACGAAGACAGTCCTTAAATGGCACTGTTTGCTTCATTTCCCTAGCGTTTTCTCATTTCCTCTGCGTGCCATTTATCATACTTCCATAGTATTTAATGGTAATTATTCACCTACCTTCTCAGGTGACTTGATCCTCAAGTAATCGGTTAATTTCTTGATAGTTCTATCCCGAGCATGATATATCGAAAACATTGAGGGCTTGGATTGCTACATATTTTGCATCTATTTCCATATTGCTGGAATACGTTTCCGTTAAACCCCGAGCATGATATATCGAAAACATTGAGGGCTTGGATTGCTACATATTTTGCATCTATTTCCATATTGCTGGAATACGTTTCCGTTAAACCCCGAGCATGATATATCGAAAACATTGAGGGCTTGGATTGCTACATATTTTGCATCTATTTCCATATTGCTGGAATA
>JAAAKL020010884.1:0-14031 GCA_010016065.2 Carybdea cf. marsupialis auct. non (Linnaeus, 1758) | reverse complement strand
TTGGTGCTGACCTGATTTATCATATTCACATGTTGGTAAGTCTTTGTTCATTACATTTCGTTTGAAACCTAGAAGTTCATGAATTTATGAATCTACTCATATATATATATATATATGTATTTAAGCCTCCTGTGTTTGGAGGTTTAACTACATCCGGTAATTGGGCCCAGGTTTGAAAGTTTCAGTATTATGAGAAGTGTGGAGCCACGTCTTAGCCATTATTTGTTTTTAGGTCTGCTCTGATCCGAAGCAGCAGTACTCGATAGTTTTCCATTTATGTGTTGAATATTCTAGTAGTTCCGTATTCATGATGACGAGAACCCTTTGGGAGAGAGATCTCTGTGTTCGAACCACATATCTGTTTACGACCCCCATGAAAGTAAACTGGTAGACCAAAAAGCATGTAGTTGGCGCCCTTTATCGACAACTTGCTTAGGTCTGTCGTTAGTTCCACGACAGCTGATTCCTGGAAGATGGTTTAATTGTTATACAACATTATGCCACTGTAATCTCAGTGATGAACTGATATCTCATGACGTCAAATGGTGAAAGGGAAGTTTTGGCTTGTGTAGTAAGTATCCTTTGAAAGTATGTAGCCGTTGGGAAGAAATCTTCCTGTAACGTCTTTCTCTTGTCTTACACAAAATCTCCGATCATTGTCTTCAAAACCAACATAATATGTGTGTGATGGGCCATAGGATACGAAAGGCAATATAAGGTTGATGAAATATATTATAGTTCATGAGGAATAGGTCTGGCAAACTAATCTATTAATCCCAGCCGCATCAACCTCTTTTTAGTCTTAGATGCTTCAAAACATGAAGGCATCGGTCTCAAAAGTCATGTGACAGCCCGTTCCTGCTAATACTTCATTCATTTTACAAAGGATTGACTCCTCACAGTTTCACAATCAGTATCGATCCACTTGCCTACACGAAGTGGCATCCACTATGTTAAAAGAACCTTAAATTTCCCTCTCTTTTAAATACTGAGGTTAGGCTAATGATATGAAGTGATACCAGTATCAAATCCATGTCGTAGGTAATCATGTCTTATCATGGGGTGTAAACGAATAGAATGAGAATTGTCAGGGTTCCTTCTGTAACTATGTCTTTGTGTAAACAAAATGCAAACAAGTTTGCAATTAGTTGATAGAAGTCAATAGATAGAAAAACCTGAAAAATGATAGGATAGACTTTAGTTGTATCACTTGTTCTTGTATTTTTGGAGTGTATCAGTAATAATATGTTATCTGCATCTATTCGGGAGCTATGGTGTTAGTGGTGGAAGGAGAAAGTTTAAGAATTTCATCTGTATATTCTCCTGGGAACATTTGAGATATACAAGATGTAAAACAGAGAAGACGAAAGAAAGGGTATGGAAAGTACGTTATTTTGATAGAAGTCCCGATTTTTAAACATTTGTAGCAATTGATGGATGCGCCATGAAATGAAGACATAAGTTTATTTAGATACACCCAGGCACGTTTTTTAATTTTTGTTGCAAATAGGTTAATGTTTGTGGTGGTACAGATTATGTGCATTTATATTTTTTACAAATCGAAGGCAACACAACAGTGAGCGTTAATTATCAGACTTGAGAAATACTACTGACATTTTGATATTAAACTTTAATTTTCCAGAGGTTATGCATAGATATTAAATATTAATTTCTTTTTAAATTAGATATGGTCCAACGGGTTTCTGACTCTGGCAAGTCTTGTTTTGTACTGGAATATTCGAACAATTTTTCAAGAGATGAAGCAGAGTACTAGAAGACATAAACTGAGAAATAAAATAGTTGGAGCTGTGAAGGAAAGGTAAGCAAAATGGCTAGGAAGATAAATCCACTTCGTTGTTAAGGTACAGTTAGTCGTTGTCAAGGAAGTGTATTTCTGATAACTAATTTTTCTTTCCTCCCTTCCTTTGTCTTCCTCTCCATTTTCTAGTTCATGTTAGACCTGTCCTCGCCGTTCTTCTCCCTTCTCTTTATCTTCATTTTTCGTCGTCGCCCTCATAATCGTATTGTAATCCTCAAATTGCCTACCACCAGATTTTGCCTACCACCAGATTTTGCCTACCATCAGATTTTGCCTACCACCAGATTTTGCCTACCACCAGATTTTGCCTACCATCTTGCTACCATCATTAGACTCACTTTCTTATCTTTTATGTTTCTCTATCTTCCTCTGGCCTATCAAGGTGAAGATAATAAAATGACAAAAGTTTATCACTTGTCCTTCTTTAGTATTTGTCGTCATATCATGTTGTGATAAACTTCAATAGGGCGCAAGGATCCTCTGTATATGTTTCATTTTACACCATTTGTTGCCTTGTTTTTTGTAGTTAAATAACGTTTGTGTAGACTTGTTTTGGTGTTTACATGAAAGCAAATTCCAGAATGTTGAGCAGAGTAGCTGGCATGGCATTGTTACTGTATCAAGAAGTCTGAATAGTGTCTACCCTCCTAATATAGGGTGGACCTGTAACCCTCAGTGACACTATGGTAAGACTGATTGCTCAGTTACGTATCTTCAGTCATGCTGTGCTTGAAGTTGCATCGCTTTAGCCCTTGATCTTCATGTGTATGGCTAGACTCGCAATTCACAAGAAGTAGCCGCGGGTATACAAGGCTGTTGTCACTAAATGTTCATGTAGAGAAATTAAATCATGAGCTATGTATGAGGAACACCCCCTGTCACAAAGATATGAGAAGGCAACATTAAATTGGGGGACAGTGAGCAGAAGCTGGAGCAGGATGGACATCAATATTGAAGCTACAAATGCAATGGCGCAAAACAGATTAAGGACAGGAGGAAAGTTGTGTTGACGTTTTGAGAAATGCATGCTGGTATACAACCAGAGCACAAGTTAGCATGGACGAGTATCACTCTCGTGATTTGATCAGGTAGTAAAAGACTACGTCGCATCGGACTGCAACAACAGTATTTGCAAACTATTTCTTATCACCGTTGCTGAGTTGAGACTAATAAACTGTTGCCCAGTTTTATTTTATTTTATGCCCAGATGATATGAAGTATAGACAACAGAGACGTGTTGCGGAATTCTTTTTGTCGATGTAGCTTTTGCTGATCGCATTGCGGACTATTTTCTTTAGTTGTGTATGGTTTCTGTTGATTTGGGTTTGGTTTTTTTTGTTTTGTTTTTTGTTTTTTTGTTTTTTTACGATATCTACCGCATGGGCATTTTTTATGCTAAGAATCATGTGGAGGTAAAGCGATTTCCAAAAAGCAGAAAGCCGGGAATTCCCAACAACTGCAGCCATTAAGAAACCTGTATCGTTCTTAGGGAGTAAGTCTGACTTCCTACTTGCTTCCTTTTGTCACGTGAACACTTGACTCACTAGCACGTGACCTAGATCTGAAGAATTTTATAGGGTAGCACAATACATTGATCAAGGTATTGTAGAGTAGGGAAATGGGGAACAAATTAGCCATCAGAGACCTCGCTTTAATTTTTAAAGAGATTTATGTAAAAAAAGTAGAAGAAAACCAGAACGAGACTGGATCAAGTGTCAATCAGGCAACAATTAGTAACTTCCTTTGGTGCAAGAAACCATGGCATCAAAAGGGATATTTTTTATGAAGTTTCGTCTTGAAAATGGGGCAATACAAATTATCTGATCTTAACTTTTTTATATTTTACTTTGCGAAGAATTGACTAAGTTGAGAAGGTGTACTACACGCTGTACTTAGAGTCGCTGCTGTTAGGATTTGGCCATGCCTACTTTTGCTCTTGAATTATGGAAATCTGCAACGCCTCTGCCTTCATGGCTGCTTCCCAGTGTTGTATTGTACAGCAGTCTTCTTTCTATAAACCAGCGGTCTTCTATATAAAAGCAGTCTTCTGATGATATGGCTGTAGAACTTCGATACCCTCTGTGAAAGTTCTCAGAGCGTATTTATTCTGCTGAATATTATGCGCAAATCTCCAGAATAAGTTTACCACAAGCTAACATTACAGTCTTCCTATTCTTTAGGGCAGACTGACCTTATTTTTGAAAAAATTGTGCCATCTTTATGGACGTTTCTTTACGATTTTTCGTTTATAGTTATTTCTCCCTCCATCACGTATCAGTTTGGCTACGTTTTCTCTTTGTTATGGCAATTTTGATCAGTATATCTAGCGTCGCCCTTCTCGTCAGCCTTGGCGTTAATTACTTTGCATTAGTGTTCAAGAGGACATCTTTACCACCTTAACGTTTTCCTGAAATTGTTATTTCATGATATAGCAATGATCATTTTTATCTGTGTCTCAATTCAAGGTTTCCAGCAGCAAGTGCAGAGGAACTTCTAGGCAACAACGACCACTGTGTCATTTGTTGGGAAACAATGAAAACGGCAAGAATATTACCATGTGGACATCTTTTCCATCAGTAAGTACAGCCAAGTATGAGAACAACGGTTAGCAAAATATGAGAACAAGTATATAGATCAAGGATGAGAAAATTCTCTCTCTTATCTTTACCCAACGAAAGTTCAAGGAGCAAATGGGTCACCATGCCAAGGAGTGAGGTGATGGGGTTAGGGGGGGAGGGTGAATTCAGGTAATAATATCAATAATATCATTGATAAGGTTACGCTCATTGTTTTTGCTTGTTGGTACGAAAGCCTAACTTGCTTCTTATTATTATAGTACCTTTCCTTTATGCTCAGAATATACTTGATTACTAATAAAGTGATCCTGTAAATTAGAATACTCTGTATTCTGCTCCGCAATAAGTACATGAAGGAGAAAGTATGTCAACAGTATCTTTTTTATTCCGCCATAGACTCGACATATGCTTACAATATGCTTTGATCTTTAAGATTTTAAGCCGACATAAGCTTTCATATAAACTTTCATCTTTTATAAAATTGAGGTAACCGGTAAAAGTGATAATACCATGTTGGCTTACCTTGAAATCATAGTAAGCCTTTTTTTACTGTCCAGGCATTTTGCTTGAACTTAGTAGTATGACACACATTTTAACAGACACTTAACCTCGTTGGTTCAATTGACACTTAATCCTACTGTGCTCAGGGGAGGCTCTTTTGGAACCTCCTTTGGAGCCCCACCCCTTGGTGAGCTTCTATCTACCATTTTCCCCCCATAAGTGTTTAAGAGCTGAAATTTTCGTTCTTCTGCTTTCAATATATCTGCCGGATGGTAGTTGTATTTTAATAATAAACAGTGCCTCATATTAATTCTAATTCCGAAAATGGTTGTGGGTTCAAAATAAATGTAAAACGCGAGTAACCTCGGCTACTTTCAGGTTCAAACTGCGTATTAATCAAAAGCTATTTGAATATAGTGACGAATAACAAAATAATTACTTCGTCAGTAAACTACATGACACAAAAAAGCAAAGTTTAATAATCAATTTTTTTAAAATTTCCGAAATTTGAAGAGAAAGTTGAAAATTGCAGAATCCTTAACTGTAGGATTATGTTGATATGAGTTGCCCATTATTTAGTAACCTGGTGGACTGTCTCGTCGATAAAGACGTATGAGAGCTCAACTGTTCGATCAGCTGATCAATTTACTCAGTGACCTAGAGTGAATGTGGCTGAGTAGACCACAGTCCCTTGTACCCTTTGACGTATTCTTTAAGCATGTTCAGCGTGACACACATGTGTGACAAGGCTGTGCCATCCAAACACATAACGTCCGATAAGTTTCAAGATTATCCATCTTACCAATTTCCCTCGTTTTTACTGTCTGGGCCCGTGGCTCCTCGCGGGGATCGAACCCGGGTCAGTGCTTCTGAATGCAAGCTTTTAAGACTACACGGCACCATGCTCCATTTAGTTTGGTTTTTTTTGCCATATTAGTTTTAACAATTATGCCAAAATCAAAAGCCAGCTGAATTGCGGTCACTAAGTTACATGGGAGGACGCCAAAAGCCCGTTAACAGAATAGGTGGAAGGAGGCCGTGCAGAATAGGGGTGCGTGCAACAACGATACCTGTCAGATTTTTAGCTGTATCCTGCCTCTTGACAAAGTCAAGAAGAATTATGGACACACTGACGAATCTTTGTTATGGCACAAAAGATATTAGAGTTTAGTATAACGAAACGTTTCCTGTGTGTTCGAGCAAAGATTTCTATGGGGGTTGTTGATGAGCAGCACCATTTTCGTCACCGCAAGCCTTGGGAGTTCGCCACATTGTAACCCTTTGGTTCAAGTTGAAATTTGTCATTTGAGAGATTTTTTGCAAAATGCCAATTAGTAGCCCCTGGTAATCTCTGGTAACACTCACATTGAAAATATCAGATCTAATAATATACTGTATGACGTTTTACTGTCTTTAGCACATGTTTATGTTCGTGGCTGCAACAAGATACGTCGTGCCCTACTTGCAGATTGTCATTAGATGCTACGATGGGTTTAGAGGGAGCACAAACAGAAAATAGAGAGAACATTTCAGATATCTTATTACAGCGGAGAAATCAAGGGTATGTAATTGTTTGAATCTTAACACTTTGTATACTCGCTGGTTTAAGATCTACTTGGTAAGGCTTGATTCTGCAGGGCAAGGTAACGCAACCACTGCCCTTATTTTGTATTTAGGGCCAAGAAAAAGGAGTCACAGTAAGGGGGTGTTATAAAGTTGTCATAAGATTTTGTGCCGCATTTAAGCGTTGATCACTGTCACTAAATGTCAGTGCTTCTGATGTAAGATGCACTTCACTTCACTGTTATGTAAACATATGTGTCAATTACTGCCTTTGCAGCTCGTCGTTAGCAATTGTTTGACTTTTTTTTGACTTACCACATCATGTTGTTACATTGCTACAGACATTTTAACAGTGCGTACCTTTCCACCATGCAGTTGCCTTTTCTACAGTTTCAATGTTAAATTCATTCGAAGTTGTGATATATTTGAACTTTGGAACTCCACATAGTAAACACATGTAATTTTACCTTCTGTAACGTAGACATGCCCCTTTTTATTGAAATACACCCTGCCCTTTTTAGTTGCCCCCTTCCCTACACTACATGTTCCTTTATCGTGATACCTCTGGCCTCTACTGGACGTACGTTTTACCTGTTATCACTTGGTGCTCTTTTGATGCCCTTGTTTAGGACTCTCCACCAGTAGGTTTTAGCTAGATAGGAGCTGTTAGGAGAATGAGTTAAGGGGTCATGCAAAGAGGGCGTCCAAGGTGAAGGGTAAGGGGGTTGGTGAATTAGGGCAGATTCTGATACAAGGTGAGGAGAAACGTTCTGAACCTGACCATCTCAGACACAGGGAGGGTCCAAAGATGTATATTGTCCGGGACGTCTTCTGTGATTGGACCCTCCAGTAAAGGTTTTGTAACTCAAGCTTTTGCATTCGTATCTCGTAAAGAATCCTGTTGTTAGGAAAACAGTATCTTAAGATTAAATTTTTAAAAAATCGCACTTCAGGAGGGTAACAAACTAGAAGGGCGATCAGCATGACCGGAAAGTACAGAAAGAAAACTTTTAAACTTTCATAGTTTGCTTCTCTTCACTAATATAATCTTTTCTTCTTCCTGACACACGTTGCCAGAATACAAAGTGCAACTTACAATCACTTTGGAAATTAAGCAAATATCTAGAAATCCAAAAAACCCGAACCGCAGGAAAGTTTTTAATAAAATAGAATCAAGGAAAAGCTGTAAGAGATATTCCCATCCGAAATATAGCGGTTATGAAGAAACATAGATGGGATAGTTTTGCAACTGCAATATGCCATATGGTCATAAAAGGATGAACATTGTAAAGATTGATTATTGACTATATTAAATATCAAGATAAGAGACGTAAAATTTATAGCAGGTTGCGAAGATCGAGTGAGCTGTAAACAGATTATTTAGATTGACTTAATAAAGGTCGGTTGCCCCCCTCCCCCAGCGTCATGGAGATAAGGTACCGTAGCTGGAAAATGTAGCTGCAGTCCAGTCGTTTGTGGAGGTAAACCGAAGTACTTTCATACTTTATCAATTCTTGATATAAAACCTTGAAAATCCCCTTCGTTGTACATTCTTTCTTTCTGTCTTTACAATACCAAGATTTCTTTCTGTCTTTTCTCTTGTGTTATCAAGCATCCTGACATTTACATCTGTGCTCTTTGAAGGAACAATTAATTAATTTTCGGCTAGCTAAAATAGTATTCAATTGTCATACTGTTGCGTCTTCCATGCAAATTTTTATAGACGTTTAACAAGTACCTAGCTTGCTAAATTCAGTATCTTTGTTTTCGTAGGAACTCATTTTTTCACTTTAATGGTAAGTTGTTCCCTTTCCGTTTGTATCCTGTCAATCTGGTCGTTGTTATCTATGTAATTTCTTACTTTTCACATATGCGGAGGGAAAGTGATGACGTCACAAATCATAAGTTTTAGAAATTGTACGATTTGACTCCAGATATCGAAAGACAAGTTTAGAAAGGGCTGTTTCCCAAAATAGCAAGCCTGTAGTGTATATAGTGTTTAAACTAAAGGCGTTTGAATTTCAAAAATCTCTGGTCAAACCTCTGCTGATATTCCTTGGTTCCTTAAGTCAGGAACCAGCATTAAATAATAGGATTTTGTTAGAGAGATTCAGAACTTTGAAACCTAATCTCTCCGTGTTGGGAAAGGGCATCACTCTCAATTTTGGCCATAAAAGTTCTCACTAATAGGGTAAAATGAAAATTGAGCTTTTTCCCCATAATTCAAAAAGTTTCAAAATCGTGACGTAACACTTTCCCAGCGCATTGTACGAATGACAAAGACAGATAACGAAGAGTAACTATTCACTGCCAAGTTACAGTAACCTCACTCAGAAGTTATTCAATCACGTCGAGGCTCAAAATTAGGCTTTCGCGAAGTTACCATAACGTTGCCCTAGCGACTGCCGCTGTCCCAAGTATGCCTTTTCTATTTGTATTCCTAAAACAAACAGAAATTTCTATGCTAACAGTTTCTTCCCTAGAACTACCAAGATCTGGAATCTTTCTGTCTTCAGACAACTTTCCTTTTACTTATGAAACTTTTAAATCTAATGTCAATCGTCATCTTCTTGGAAATGTTTATTTTTTTGTATCTATTTTTCTGTTTGCGTTTTCTTCAAAGAAGTAAGACTAACGTGTAGACTCATGAGGTTATTGGAGCAAATACGTGTTTAAGTCAAACATGAATCATTAGAGGTTAGACTCTGCATTTAAAATCACTACTGTAGATACAGATTTTAAGGTACTAAATGTAACAATTGTTTCATAGCTATATTCTAAGGCAATCAACGCATCATAGATTAAAGCATCATCACGTGGTTGAGACGCTCTGATACCCTGGTATCCTAACCAAGGTGATAAAATCAGAGGGAGTGGAGATGTGTATTTACTCCAAGTCTGTAATGGACCAGGCTACACTTGCCTCACTTTAATATACTTCAGTGACAGTGATAGGCTTATAGGCAGGTTTAGGCAAAGTTTCACTAACTTGACGTGGATATTATTTAGTCTCATAGATGCTCAATATTAAGATAGGTTCAAGTCACACTAGTGGTTTCCAAACATTGGGTTGGCGATTCCCTTTGCGGAAGAATGATATTCCCTGGATCGGATGTAAGGGTTGTGGTTGAGGCTTTGAAGAATATGTTCAGGACTAGAATAATCGGCCATTACTCTTTCAGCGGTCTTTTTCACACCTTCGGAGTGTGAGATGTCCTTCAGCAAACTTGGCAATATTAAAGTAATAAAGAAATGGACTAAGATGTAGAAGCGAGATCTTCGCTGCGTCGGCCATTTGCAACATTATTCAGGTAAACAGTTCAGTTCTTCTTACTGGATGACATGACTATTTCATAGTGTTGAACACTCACCTTCATTTGCATATGTAAATCAAACATTGACCATCTCATTCTCTTTTAACAAGTCTGAATTTTTTTATGGATTATTATGGAATTTGGACTCGTTATCATGGTGCTATTGATAGACATTCCGAAAACAAGGATATGGCTACTAAGGCGAAGAACGGAAGGGCTTGGCTAATTTAATTTCTTTTTGTCGTTTTACTCGTGCTTCCTGTTAACAGTGTCGTCTTATACTCATGCTTTGTTTGTTGGAATTAACGGATTGCCGGTAGTAATGACCATATTAAGACATCTATCGATTGGAGACATTATCTGTGCTTTATTTATAAGATTGCTAGATAATGGGAGTGATCTCAAACAAGCTTATGCGTGAATAGTCAACGATGTCGTTCTGGCCTGTTTATTTCGGTTACCCCCTGGAGGACATTGTTGACCTGTGGTGAATATAGTTCCAGTATGGAATAGATGTTATGGAAATATATCCCTAACGACGGAACGACTAATGATAATAGTACTTGAACTAATGTATTGAAAACAAGAGTAGAGTTGAGTTCTCCTATTACGATAGTTCTGCCTTAATACAGCGCGGGCGATGTATGACGGCTCTAGATTCTGGTTGCCATCGTAACTGATTTACCTTATCTTCATAAGGTAACATGGATGTTAGTGTGTTCACTCAGTACCAGGATTCAAACTTCATTGAAAGCCTGTGGTGTCGAAGAGCCAATGTACAATAAGGCCTTTTTCAAGTATAATGGTTTCGAAAGACCCGATCCTGAATGGAATAGTGGCACACTAGGCCCTACCACTATTTTTAAATCTTTATTCTTGGAGTACTGGGACCGAGGCTCTCAAAATCTTGTTATTGTTTGGATAAGGCTATTCAAATTTTAGCATACCAGGAATATTCAAGTTATTTCACCAAAATTTAATTCTTAATATTCGCTTAGGGGCTAATTTACATAGAACCTCCGGTGCCATAGGGGAGAAGGGTAGGAAAAAGACAGAAATATTTATGTGGTGGAGGGAATAATTGGACGTCAGCGGTAAAAACCTTTTAAAGCTCTGGATTTAGCAGCATAAGAAAACTATTGGCCAAATGATGTTGCAATTGAATGAAGTTGTGTACGAGCTATGTCGATTTTGGTGAAGGCGATGAGGATTATCACTAGATAAATTTAATTATCTAAGACGTTGTACTGTTTTGTAGTGTTACGTTTAAATCTACAAGATTAAATTTAATAATGCATTTTCCGTAGCAACTTATTGCATACGTGCTGATCGAACATTCAGGGGATAGGGTGTCGAATGTTGAGAAAATCGAATCAATTTTTTCGTCTTTGTTAATGGTCCCTTAATCGGCGATGTATTTATTACGATGTATTTTTTATGTAAGTGTTAATTTATTAAGTGCAAACGACCTGAGCTTTCGCAGTGACGCCCACTGTACGATGGGCGTAGTACATCCTTTCGACGGTGTACAGTTATTTGGAAGACGGAAATCTCTCTCAGTACAAATTACGCACCCCATTTTTAAAGCAATTTTAAGGCTGTTGAGAAGTGTGTACCTTTTTTAATGTACTAGTGACTCACTACTTATCAAGGCTAAAAGCCACTCGAGGATACGGGTAAATGAGATGGATAGACTAACAGGTGAATGATAATGAATAACGAAAGATGCGAGTGGAGTGAATAAAATTTTGATCGTTAAATCTCAAGAAGAGCCAAAAAGATCATATTTTATTCAGTAGTCGATTAAATTTTGTGTTCGGTGCATCCCTACAACTGTGATAACCTCTCAAATAATGTGTATCGAATCGTTTAAATAAAAACCACTTTATCTGAGCGATGTCTCTAATTTCTTGTTAAAAAATAGTACCCATGGATTCACCTTCATTCGATTTTTATGACAAGTTTGTTTCTGACTCTTCAAGTATTGAAAAGTGCCACATTTTACCATCGGTTGGTAATCAGAAATATTACACTTTACAGAGTTCTGTTTTTCCAAAGTTTCCATTGTATTTTAACGTTCCCCCTTGCTTTCAACATGATTGTGAGCATTTAGATGGTTAAGAGTTAAAAAGCAAAATGAGATCTTATTTTTCCCGCTTTATAGATTCCCGCTTCACATCATGGTTACCAACATTTTCCATCGAATTCTTCACATACAATGGGGATGATGTTGCTTCAGATCAAGAGTTAGAAGAAATGGTACGTTGAACCTCCTTCTCATTATTAGGCGAGTTCGTTTAGGTACATTTTTGACGTTGAATTTGTGGGCGGTCGGTCGGGCGGGCAGCCAGCCAGCCAGCCAGCCAGCCAGCCAGCCAGCCAGCCACTCGGTCGGTCGGGCGGTCGGTCGGTCAGTCAGTCCGTCAGTCAGTCCGTCAGTCAGTCAGTCAGTCAGTCAGTCAGTCAAGCAGTCAAGCAGTCAAGCAGTCAGTCAAGCAGTCAGTCAAGCAGTCAGTCTGTCAGTCAGTCTGTCAGTCAGTCAGTCTGTCAGTCAGTCTGTCAGTCAGTCTGTCAGTCAGTCTGTCAGTCAGTCAGTCAAGCAGTCAGTCAGTCAGTCAGTCAGTCAAGTAGTCACTCACGCACTCACTCACTCACTTGTTGGGGGCTCCCTTTCCTACCATCAGTAGCAAAGCAAGTAATGGGCGAGGTGCACTCTTGTTTACCCTGGAGCGTAGTGTTTTTCCGTCTCGTTCTATAATACCTATCTTTTTTGATTTGTCACCACGGTGTTTCGGGGAAAAGGAAATGTAAGAAGAGAATAAGGAAAAGAGGGAAATGTTCTGATTAATCTTTACCAGGTTAACAACCAAGCAGATTAGTTGCCTTTGCTGAGTCTTACATACGAGAATTCTATATGGGAATGCCTACGAACATCTTATTTTAATCTCCGCCATGGACAAATTTCCCCCACATATAAGTCTAAGACTCAAAAACACATGAAGAGGACTGGTGAATTGAGTAATTGTCTTGCCTTCGCTTCCAGTCACGGCCCCATGGCCCGATTCCTCGGAGAATCATCGAGACGTCAGGAAGAGCTTTCGGTGCTCTATGCGCCGGTTAAAGTTATTTGTACATGGGCACCACTCTAGCCTCTATCAGAAGGGAGTGCCCGGCGTTAAAACGGCAATAGGTTCTAGTTAACCCGTGACCTTGCGACCAAACGCATATGCAAATCCCCACTTAAATGACCATTAATTTGATAATTTAATACCAATACGCATTTGATAATTTATGTAAGAATTCTTACTTATAATACCGGATAAAAGAAGATCCTAGTACCCAGCCCTCCGACTTTCGCATGTTGACACACGCTATTCGTATTTAATTCAGGAGAAAATGGTAAGTAAATGCCTCCAATAAAGTGGTTCTACTCGATAAAGTTTGATTCTCTGTCTGCCAGCCAATGTGCTATTGCAGCAGTCAGTGATGTATTTATTCCTCTTATATTTCATTGGGTTTTCCTCTACCTATCTTATTGTTTACCTGACCATCGCACACCATTGCGATCACGTTTCTGACCTTCAACTATAGTCTTGCGTTCATTCACATTTATTTCTTCTGAAGCTGATTTTCCTTGCCGTTCGCCAACCCTTGTTAAATGACTGAAAGAATGTACTAGGCAAAGTCACTGGAATTTTAAAAACGATGAGTCAAAGGAAATAGTATAGGGTGTGGAAGTGTATGTAAGACGATTTGTACCCGCGATAGGCTTCGACAGGATCTTGAAACGAATTGTTATCATCTTATCATTGGACCTTCTAGCTACTTGGCACTTCATTTGAAAACTGTTAATGGTAATTTGAGATGCGATATGATTTTGTTTTGTTCAAAATATCATTTTCCTTACACTTCTATATGAAATCAAAGTAACTGTTGCCTTTAAGGTATCTTGTTTCTAATTTCATGGAGAGGGGGACTACAGGACCTCCAATAAAAACACTCTAAGCAAGTATTCTTCGCTTCAGGGCTAGATCATTGTATCAAGAGAATAATGTTAGCCTGTCTAGATATGCAAATCAGACAGCTACTTACATGTTTATGTTGGTAGCTCATTTGCGCGAGTTTGGAGAAATATGAAAAAAGAGAACGTGACACAATCGTAAACCAACCCCATGCCTTCCTACATACATACATACATACATACATACATACATACATACATACATACATACATACATACATACATACATGCATGCAT
>JAAAKL020010883.1:0-14031 GCA_010016065.2 Carybdea cf. marsupialis auct. non (Linnaeus, 1758) | reverse complement strand
CACAAGTCGAGGTAGAGTTATTCAATTCAGTGGCCAAACTGTCCGTTGAAAGCTTATTAATCAACATTACCGTTGTGTTTCAAAATTTCAACTTCCCTCTTTGTTCGCTCAGTTGTGTATCCACACGAACCTTACCAAATGCATGTAAATCGATTGAGGCAGATAAATGTTGCCGACTCAATTCATGCCTCTTACTTGCTGTATGAAAATTATTAAAATCAGAATATCCAGTGGTTGTCCAAATACTTTCTCCCTAGCAAACAACAAGCAAGGCCAACAGTAGAATTTATTCACCTTCAGGCATCCACATGCCTACTTAAAAGATTTGTAAATAGATTCCTTATAATGATGATGAACTTCTTTGCCTGCCTACATACAACTTTTATCAATCGTAAGCCTCCCTAGAGGTCCACCACTCTTGATTATTTTTAATTTTGACAGAAAATCGCACGAAGGAAAAGGCTGAGTCAACTATTCTTGCACACAATAGTTCATTTCCTCATGAAACTGAAGAATGGAACAGCAGAAATCTTGTTGCATGCGTTGGCCTTTCATTCAAGTCGATTACATAAGCACTTTTATCCAGATGTATTGTTACATGAACCAATCACTAAACGTTGAGGGACTGTTTCCATGACAACTGAAAGCAAATGGCTTTCTGCATGCCTTCGTTGCACAACTTCCTACACGCTTTGCTCTTGACGTCGTGAAGCACAGGTTTTGGGCTATTTTGAGAAGGAACTTTAGGAAAACTGCAACGCCCCACTAACGATAATCGGCAACGTGTTGAGATTGGAGAAGCATTTTGACAAGGTTAATACAATAGTATTTAATTAAAGCTGAATTTACTATGCTCTACAAAGAAACTGAAAAAGTTAAGGGCAAGGACATATTAAAGTGACAGGTTATCTCTTGGCATGCAGTGCATGTGTTGCATTCACTGATGGCATGTCTCTGATACATACATACATACATACATACATACATACATACATACATACATACATAAATACATACATACACACACACATATATGTATATATATATATATGTACAGTACCTCAGTATCGACGGGAGAATCCATCATATATATACATACATACATAACACGAAGTGTTGAGTAACTAGCAACTAGAGTGCTCAATACGTAAATGTAGAGCAGTATTAGAATAAAACACCTAAGGAAGAGACGGTGAATTTGCTACTCAGAGTTGTTTGTGTAAATCAGATGTTTGTTTAAATAGTGTAGTTTTTAATGAGCTTGCATTATTTGCCTGACAATCGCTAAAGCGAGAAACTCTGAGTAGCAAATTCACCGTCTCTTCCTTAGGTGTTTTATTCTACATACATACATACATACATACATACATACATACATCCATCCATCCATCCATCCATCCATCCATACATAAATACATACATATATACATACATAAATACAAAAAGACAGACAGACAGACATGAGTCATAAAATTATCAGTATTGACTACATTACCTCCTGCAAATTCCTCTTTAACTTCAGTAACGCTGTTTTCATTGCCTTAATTTCGTGTTGCAACTGAATATATGACCATTTGTCGAGAGTAACGTTTCCAGTTTCGTCTTCCAAAGCAAATAAATTACGACTTGGTGGCTTTAAAAGGAGTCCTGACGACAAAGTATCAATAACTTTTTTATCGAGTATTGAAGCCCCTCTCTGTCTAGGAGACTGCATTCGGTTTCGTCCTCTCGCTAGAGGCAATGTCATGCTCTTTTGTTTCTCTATTTCATTTCTTCCACTGTTAGTCGGCGTTAACGAATCAGCTACATCGATTGCGAGGTGAGGATCCACAGCTCCTGCTGCATCAACAACATCATTATCATCATCCATACGACTATACGAAATGTCGGAAGTACCTTTAAATACTTGCTTTGTGCTTATTTGATGCTCAATCTGGCCCTGATCTGCTACACTAGTTGATACTTGTTCCAGTACATCCGGTATGATTTCAATGGTCGCTGTTACGCTCGCGTCGACTTTGGAATCAGTATGAGTAACTTGTAAATCAGTCAAAATGCTCTTTCCCCCCTCAGCCTGCAAAGAATACAACTTATCACTCTCCGTACCTTTCTCGAGAGATTGTGGGTCGCATACCCCTAGTGTCGGGCTCCGTTCCTCTTTGGAAACCTCATTAGTGACATCTACTTTCATGTCAATTTCGCTTATATCTTTATCTAGTGGGAGCCTGGATCTATTCTGAGTTAACATGGAAGGTGACAGTGAAGCAGCAGAAACATCTATTTGTGGTGGAGTGACATTATAAAGGTCAAAACCACCAATGTTTTTATGCATAAAATTAACGCTTCCTAAACTATCCTCGTGGGAGCTTTCTATTGGATTATTAGAAGTCATCACTTCGAACGCATCTGTAGTTTCTAAGCTCTTCACCTTCTCAAACGTCTGGTGGCAAACTGAAGTATCATCTGCTTCATCTATATTATCATCATGCAGACCATAAACTAATTGGTAAAGATTTTCCGTATTTTGAATAAACGTTGTATTTTGTGCAGTGGAAGCATGAGTAAAAGTTTCTGACTCTTGTGGTTGCTCCTCAATAACAAAGTCTTGTTCGAAAGTTTGCGATTTAAGCTCGTAAGTTCTTTCCAATGCCTTTGTGCAAGTATCTTGTATGATATTGCCTTTTTCTAGTTCATTGTTATTTTCATTTAAATTATCTCCATTTGAAACTGATTTGTTTCGTGGCACAGTTTTCATTGGTGTCATAGTTTTGAATGTGGTATTATGGTTATCATTTTGATGAATATCTGATACAAGTGGTGCAATGGGTGGGGCATTTTTTCTAAGTGGAGTCGATTGAAGTGGTCCAAACTCAGGGGAGAAGCCATCGCTAGAACTAATCTCAGTGGAATACTTTGGTAGTTGCCTTACTGTTCCGAAATCCGAAGACGATTGAAGAATTGCACATCCCCCTACCCGATCATGGTTTATCCCTTCTTCCGTCTCACTGTTCTGTGATGTTGTCCTTCTACAAGTTACAGGAACATTAACGCCAACATGTTGAGGTCCTGCATCTAACGACATTCCTGTTAATTTCGGTACAGCTGCTCTAGGGCATGGAAGAGCTTTACCGACTGGTTTGGCTACTGGTATTCGCAAAGTGTTTACTTTCTTTGAACTGGGTTTCTCAACGTCGTGATTACCTTCGGATGCAAATGCCTGTTTTTCCATTGCAACTTTCTGCAGCCTGGAAGCTGCTTGAAAATTGCTTGTACTCTTCGGTCGATACTGTCTTACACTCCCCTCCGAGTTGCCACGCCTCTTTACTTTTTCAACACTAGGCTCGCTAGAAGGTTCTTCGGCCTTTTTGTTAGGTGTTAGATTCTGCATTGACTTACTCGAGCTTAGTTTGCGATTGGGCACTGCCAACGACCCTGATGTTTTCCTTCGTTGTAATGCTGATAGATTCTGAAGTGAGGATGACGTCTTTTTAGTAAGCTGACCTGGGGCAGGTATACAACTCGCCGTCTTTTTTACTTGAGAGCTTTTGTTTGGGCTACTTTCCCTCTGTTTCGAGTTGTGCTTAGCAGATTCGTATGGTCCATTATTTGCCGGCGCATCTTTACGCTGGACTTCAGGGTTTTGTGCAATTTTACTAGCTATTTTTGGTCGTGCTGGCTGTTGCGGCTTCGCGAACTGTAAGTGCACATTACTGGTTTTCTTTTTAAAAGAGGGTCGACCAGTCGATTCACTGTCCCTGGAATAAGGTAACTGGCTGTGCAGGGATGTACCTTTGACTCCACTAAATCCTAAACGTGATTGGACAGACGAGGGCATCCTTCCAGTTGGTGATTTTAACTGTCTAGCTTGAGAACTGCAAATGGTAACTTGAGTTCTTTCGTTAGCGTCATCCGCTGGACTACAAAACACAAACAAGGAAAACATTTTATTTCAAAAATTCTTGAGCTTGCGCAAAACAAAATGATAGTATGAACGAACTTCTCCATGATACGAAAGAAACAGCAATAATTGAAAAAGTTCGTTGAGCCATGTGAAATAAAGACTATCTTATATTCTACATTTATGATACATTCCTTGTCTTTCAAGGGTACGCAACCCTACATCTACGGTTAACAAAACTCGAAGCATGGACACAAAGTCAAGTCTGGATAGAACAGAATGATTTGACAGTTTCTAACGTTTATACTAAACTTTTCTGCAATCAATTTCATTAAATTTAAAGCAGAATCAGTAAACACACTTGTCTGTCGGTTTTACAGTTTTCCTGCAACTAAAACCAAAAGGCAGTAAACATTTCTAATTGTTTGTTTATGATATAGAACATTAAAATTGCAGTTCGCTGCGTCGTGCAAATGTCATATTTCAAATATTTGGCCCCTCATTTCAAATAAAGACGTAAGCCTTCAATCCATTGTTAACATTACCTTATCATTCAAGTAAAGAATTCATAATAATGTTTTGCTTGCATTCTTTAAGAAATTAATTTACAACATTTCCTTCATTACACATATACAACAGATATTTTACGGGCGTGGAAGTTCATCCAAACAATCGGTCAGAACAGTCTAAACGGCAATTATTATGTTCGTAAATTCCATCCGATACCTGTGCCCAGTTCCATGTCGATCAGAAAAACGAACCATGTTGGAACTGGATATCCTACTCATACAAGTAGGCCCTGTCAGGAATGATAGGGTATTTTTTGCTTTTGTTTTAGTGAATACCTCAAACCAACTTTGAGCTTCAGCGTCTTGAGTGAGACAGTCAAAAACCTGTCTGAAGCACATGGTAATGATTTGCCAAATTATGCCAGAGAATTGCTCGCCCCTAGATTGAAATACAAATAATGGACACTGATAATGAACAGCAGCTCATGTGTCCGTTTGCCATGGAGCGAAATATCTCAAAGCTAACTGTTACGCTGCAAAGCCATTTTGCTTTTTAAATTTGGGTATCGTTTTTCTATCAGTGCAGTGAAGTTAATTATGCAATTCGTAGGGCTCGCTTTCAGCAAAGGAATGTTACCTTTCAACTCTTCAAAACTAATGCTCCCATAGTATACTACACCCCAAAGGTTTATATACACGACACCAGCATGGTATTAAACAGTTGGCAACATCATGAGCTTTAGAGCTATTTCTACGCATGCACTTTCAAGCGGATCAAAATGGATCCGATCTCGTCTAAACGCATGTCAATTTTGGTTCCGTGCCCGTGTAAATGCCTGCAAAAACGAGTACGGATCCAAATGGATCCGCTTCCAGATGGATCCGACCTCGTATAAACGGGGTCTTAGATTCAGAGTTATAGTCCAATATTTCAAATACCTGTTGCGACAGAAACGCCCTAATCCAACGCATCGAAACAGAGACATCCAGGAAACGGTACAACTGACATAATGGAAATATTCCACTCTTGACAATTTCATGGTACGATCATAAATAAAGCTATTTTTTCAAAATAATTCATATTATAAGAGTAAAAACAACTATAAAATAAAAGCAATAAAATAGCCAATGTCTGGCTTTCCGAGCAGGGAACCTACCAACGTGGTACACGTCATCTAAACTTAAATCTGACAGGGTCATTTTCTTTAATAACTTAACTTAATGTAAATGCAAGTGATGAAGATGCTAATGCTATCCCTTGAATAGAAATGTAATACGTTGATGGACTTACCTTCCAACTATCTCCGGTTTTGCAGGCCCTTCAAAACAACGAGGAAAGGCAGTTCATTTCAAGAAGCAAGTGGTTACGCAAATATATTAACTCGAATAAAAATACAAGCGCTACATAAAGTGTATAGTTTAGTTACAAAATATAGTTTAGTTATAAAATATAGTTATAAAAACTTTTCTGCGTACAGACTATTACCTATTTACTTTACTTGTTGGTACAGAAAACGATACAATAAAAAGCAGAGGGTCCTTACATGAGCATCAAATACAGTTTGGCTTCTACTGTATCCTTATACATAGAGGATATCAAACAGAACGAAGCTAACAGTTACTTGCAACTCAAGCGCTATCAATACAAACATGAATGACTTGCTCTAGAACTGTGGCTTAGTTGCAACACTAAATGATAAAATTGTCTATCTGGGTTGGCTGGCAATATATAAACCTATAATAACCTACTGCTATTGCCACTAAACCATTTAAGCAGTACACTATCATTTCAATGGCAGATGACTGTTTGACAAATAGTTGGGAAACATAAGCATTATCAGTACTGTTGTATGGAACACTTCTCTAGTTCATATTTAGTGCAAAAGCAAATTTAATCTTCAAGCAACAACGTCAATAGTTTGCTAAGTGTAGTTATTTTGGAGAACGCTTGTTAGACCCACTTGTTACCTGATGATACTGATAAGTGTAACCTTGGTATGGTAACCACATTCCAGTACAAAAAACCTAACAACAAATCAACTCTGTGGAAACAAAACGTGGAGGAACTGCAAGTGTGCAAATTACTTGATTTACTTGCAGGTGCTTCACTACATGCTTAATGATATAAGAGTACAAAGCTTGCATCTTGGATTTTATCTACTTTATAAACAACTTCTTATGCATGATGGATATGGGGGCCCTTTTTTAGCCAAACACAAAGTAAAAAACCTAGGTATTTTTCTTCTGTTGGAACAAATTTGCGGCCTTTTATAAGAAAAGGGGCCACAAAACCATAACATAGTTTGTTCGCTTGTCATCTAAAGCATCAACTGTGTGCTAAAGTTGTATGGCAACCCCCCAAGTATGCAATGAAATGGCTAGACCATGTGCCTATGAACTGCTGCAAATCATTCTAAAATAGGGACGTGAATTTTGAAAGAGTGACATAGTAAAACTTGATGTTGACTGCAAAGGGCTTCATCAATAGATAACACTATTTGTGCTATTGTTAGATCCACTGTCATAGTTATCCTTGCCAATTTCATAGAACAAAAACGGATATCTGTACCATTTTCTTGTCAGCAAAAGAGGTTCTGCTTAAAATTGCATCACATGTTTAACCGTAAAGTAAAAAATCAGACAAGAACATGTTACACTGTAGCAGGCTTTGTGATGTTAGGTTGTTTCACACTGAGATCAATGACCTGCGCCATCTGAACACTACACTTTATGCCCTTCAAACTATGAACTCTGATGTCTTCCATATGGCAAAATTAAAATTTCCCCCGATATAATGAGGCAAAATTTGAAACCAAAATCAGCTTGAAAACCATAGTTTGAAAGCATATGGACAACTCCTCTGCACTTTCATCTAAACTGAATAAACTTATCCATTGATGTCAATGGCAGGGAGGGGTAGCTGGAGAGGTTGGGGCAGCCAATGGTCAGATATTGTTGTCAATCTTTCTTTTACTCTTGCACTAAACACATTTTTAAGAGCATCCTAAATTTATGCTATAAATATTTTTAATGTCGAAAACAGTTGTTCTATCATAATAATGGAGAATGTATCCCTCCCATCATGTAAAGATCTGGATCCATGAAGTGCCACAAGGAACACAGGGTGTGGGCAATGCATCACCCTCCTAACACAATTTTCAACATAACTTCAGGTAAAATGATGAAAAAAGTTCATGCAAAATGCATACAGTGACACCCAATTGTCCTGCAAATTCCATTGTGCCCTAACTAATTTCACCTCTTTTTGACAAAAAACTTGTAGTCTGTCCTTCAGTAAATTTTTGGCTCTTTCTTGAGAGACAGCAATGAAATTGACACATAGTGCATAGAACATAGTACATTTTTGGGTCAACCATGCTTGCTTCTGATTAGGGTGAATAATGACAACAAACCTCATTCAAATGAAGGATTCATTTTGGAATGTTTCCAAAAGGCTGGAATCTGTTGACTAAGACTAGCAAAATCAGGTGAAAACAAGCAAGATTTATTTAGTGAATATGCTATTTTAAGTCATTTGTTAAGTTTCCCTCAGGATGTTAGGCAAGGAGCAACAAAAAAAAGTGGACTGAAATCAAACAGTTCTAAGATGTGTTACTCCTTTATGCCAAGGACCAGATGGAAATTCTGATGTCATGTACACAGTTTGCAGAACTTGAATCGTATGGTGATTGATGAGAACAAAAATTCTTGTTCAATATCAGGGGTTTGTTTCTCAATAGTGGAGAGCTCATATGTCATAGTTTGTTTACAAAGTGTTAACTTTGAGGATTATCTACAAATGCCAAAGGCATAGAATATTGTGATTGTCTTGGCCCCTCTTCAAATACATCAATTCAAGTATCAACAGAATTTTGGGAAACTAGAAGTTATCACATCAGATCATAATTATAAATGAAACAGGAAAAATAATTCATTCAGTCATTAACAACAGACACTATTATACTTTTCAAATTAGCAAAATAGTGTTTAAATAGCATCAAAAGGACTTAAGCAACAAAGTTCAAAGAATTCCAGCAAAATTTACATGAACAATGTTTTGAGTTGCATGGAGATCATACCTTTAACAGCAAACATAAAAACGATATGTTTTGGTAGGACTTAAATCAGTACAAATCATTACTTTAATTAGTCATTGTATACCTCAATCAGCTATTCATGGTATAAATTACTTTGTCAATTTTAAGTCATTTTGAACTACAACTACACTGATGGGCTATCTGGTTACAAAAGAGTAGTAGTACAATACTGCAAGATGTTTTATCCTGTATCCTATTGATGTTCTGTTGTAAAGTTTACATGCTTTCAAGTCTAGATACAAAACTTAAAAACACAGCTTTGCTTCCCAATGGTTCCATCCATTTTTGTATCCTTTATGAACAGTTGTACTTAATATTGAATTTACACTTTTTGCCACATCTTTGTTTTACTTTCTTGGAACCAAAACTGACTAATAGAACAGTATGAGATGAATGTCAAGAAATGCTTTCTCAACCAGGTACAATTAAATTTTGTACTAAGCCCTAACATTAGTTCAATAGCGGACATTTTATGATCTATTGCATCTATAGTGTCAGACTTGGAGTTTGATTGTGTTCACATCTGCAGCAGTAATGCAGCTGGCTCGTTTTCATGTGAAGTGCCTTGGTTATATTTTTGGAGAGCTAAAAATCTTTGGGGAAAAAGGAAGGGTAGCTGTGCACTTGAAGTGGTCAAATAAAACACTCTAGAGTGAAAAAGGCTAGCTGAAACATAAATTCATTTTTGTGAAAAATACACTGTATTGTTCTCTCTGCATTCGGCTGATTCGCATCTTCATTCATATCATATCTTAAGAGCAGTTCTTAAATGTTTTTGATATTGAACAGTATCCAGCATGGCCCAGCCATTTTGGATTTCTTTACATGTTCTATTTGATTCTGTGAGTGATGATGTTTTTAAACCAGGGTGATTTAAAGCTGAAAAGCTAAACTCTCTTGACAGTCTACAATGTAGATATTTTGGGTACCAAAAGGTGACATTTCATAAAATAAACCAAAAAGTTCCCTATTTTCATTTACAAAAATACTTCTGCAAAACCATATACTAAATATTGACTTACCTTCACTTGCTGATGGTGTGGATGTGCATTTGATGGCTGGTGCCTTTAACCTTGACTTAAAATTGAACCCTGGGATCTTTGACATGTTTCTTTAGCTAGGAAGGCAACAACAATTTTATTATCAATATAACCATTACATCCAATCAGGGGCATGCTTTGAGCAAAAACATCATTGTTATCACATGGTATAAACATTATTCCCTGAGTAATTACTTTCAGTAAAACTTAATGATTAATAGTTGTTGATCAGTAACTAATTAATATATGTTGATATTAGTAATAATAAAACACTCCACAAACACACTTTATCTCACTCTCCTTATCACAGTTTGTTTTTGTATAATAAAACATACACAGTTACTCCTTTTTCCTCTAGTTTTCCTAGTCACTTCTACCCATCAACATACTTTGAAACATGTTAAAGATACAAATTTACATGACATGGTCAAAAAACATTGGTAATGAACTCTTGTGGGCAGAGTCTTTTCAATGATATTAAGTGTACCAGAGTAAACCATGTAAGTGGACAAGCACTTAGTTGTGTGGGGTACACGGAATGTGGGTGCAAGGGTAGGGATAGGAACTAGTAGGAGTAACAATGTGATGGGCAGTTTAACTTAAATGTAAACTGGCAGGATATTAGTTACAAAGAGCATTTTCACAGTTTTAGGCACAAAAAGATGTATATAAAACTATATAACAAATAAGCTCAATTTTCACATATGTGGGGCAAATATATGATATAAGGAGAATCTTGGGTTTAATAGCTTCTAGAATATAAATCATGTTATATGACCAAAATTATCATGAGCTGAGTACCTGATTCCATTTAACACAACGGGAAAAGTGCTTTTAGAGTCAATAATGTTTTGTTGCCTTCTATATTCTTAAACGTGAACTTTCCTCATGGTTGAATTCTATTGACTGCCTGGTAACGGTGTGAAACTGGATACAGGAAACAGTATATTCATATGGATCTCTAGTATTCAGTACCTGACCAAATATTTCTTCTATCCATCTGGATAGACCAGCGCCCATGAACAATAGCTTCTGTTAAGCTCCTATTTGTTAAACACCAGCCTATGTGTCAGAAGAGAGATGATCAATGGCTTCTGTTTAGAAACCTACTGCTTACTTCCTAACAGAGGGGGTGTACAATGCGCTTGTACAAGTACTTCTGTTCATAAATGAACAGTGTGAATTTAGTAGAGGTTGACCACTGTTAGAGCTTCTGTTAACATCGGAGAGTCCACATGTGTTTCAAAGATGAGACAATTAGCATTGGATACTAACCAAGAATGGACATAAACCAGTCTACAAGGCAATGCTAGACCCAGTTCTTAGAGAAAGGATTTCAAAGGGGGATTTTTTGCAACATCTTAATATTATCACAATTAATTTGGAGCCATAACTTGGCAACAGGCTCACATCACATTTACAATTTACCATAGCAGTATGCTTCTATGCAGAGGAGGTTTATGAAACCAACAGCAGATTTGCATAGTCTGAGTAAGTCATATTAGAGTAGTGAGGTGCATTCATAAAGTGGCAAAAACTATAGGACAGCATCAAGATGAATCTATTAACTGGCCATGTGATGAGGTCTGTGTTACTGAAGTTGAGTAAAACATAGGTATTCTTATCATTCATCAGTTTACAGTAGGATAGATTCACAAGAATGCCTGACATTCTAGATGCAATCAACAGAACTCACATAAAAACTGCTGAACCAAATGAAAATGAGACTAAATATGTCAACAGAAAAACTGTCACTAAATAAATCTGCAAATCATAAGTGATTCAAATCTTTGCATTCTGCACATTGACTGCAAATGGTCCCTATCAACACACAACGTGTCAATTTTGAGGAACAAAGAAGCTGTTTTGGTCCTTGCCTTTCCCTCTAATACATTTTCATACACCTTTGGTGTCTCCCATCAGAGCAAACATACACTTTTAACAGCCCCTACATAGTATTTACTGGCATTTCAAGATATCATATAAATTAATAATCTGCTAAAACAATACAACATCTTGTAGCCAGCAAACTGAAGTGCAATTGTCCATCTTAGCATTTTAAGAATCAGGCACGTTTTGAGGGTACTGCCAACCAAATGACAGAGGTATTAGATTTACTTCTTAATACTTGTCCTTGCCCCACCCCCTGATTGGCACAGCCCTGAACCCCGCCCCTTGTGAGACAAAAGTTCACAGATTTTCCAATCATAATCACCTCAAATACCTTGCAAGGTAAGGACATTTGCCTGTCAACACATGTGTCAACTGTCCAGAAGATGGGCTTCTGTTAAGAGTGAGTTAATAAACAGTGGTCTTAACAGAGGCACATTGACCATCAAATTTCTGTTTCTGTTAACAGGGTCCTGTTAAGGCTTCTGTTACCTAGCAGGGGAAGCTATCAGAAGCAAATCTATTGTTCATTGTGCTACATAATTGCAAAAACAAATTCAACAAGGTCGACCCCAGCTTTAAAAGGCAATACTAATAGAGACAAATAAAACATGAAAAAATATTTCAGTTAATCAAAACAGATGTATTTATGATTGAGCAGCACCAAATAAAGGCAGACACAAGTGGTGCCAACAGCTATATATTTAAAAAGAGGTTGACAACTGAGTTAATGATTTTCTTGCTCAAGAAGATTAAACAAACATTTTCTAGCAGAGATATTCTGTCAAGTGAACTGGATGACGATGAAACCAAGAAAAGAGGAAGTTTATACCTTGAACAACTATTTTCATATTTTGAATGATTCTCTATTTAAGAACAGGAAGGGAAGATCCATGATCCATAAAATCAATCAACAATTGATGTTCCATTCAAGAATTTTCTACCACTGTGGTGAAGAAACCAGAAATAGATATTGTCCTTTAAGCAAACCTTCCTGTAAGCTTCTCTACAAAGTTATTGCTGCTTTCCTGAAGAGACCAGTGGTGGTACAAGAATATTTCTATTAGGAGGGGGCTACGGGAGGCTAAGCCCTAGTTTTTTGGTTCAAAATCCCAAACAGAAGTTAGAGACACTCAACCTAGTTGCTTATATTCTGATGTATTTAGGGTAATGACAAAAAGTGTGCTTTATTGCATGCAATATGACAGATTTCTGTAAGATAAATGATACCTTTTTCATAGACCAAATGCTATAACCATATCAAAAAAAGAGAAAAATTGGCAAAAATGCAAATCCAGAGTCTCATCTTTTGAGATGTATAAATCCATATAGCACATTTGCAAGAACATGAATATATAACCTACCTTTGTCTCCAATTACACACTGAAGAGCAACTATTTGAATTTATGCATATGCATAAGCATATTTTGTGGTGTGGTGCTCTCTGAGCACATGGTGTATAGCCTACATCACTGGGGGACTAAAAGAAGACACCACTTTTAGGTGCGAGCGATCCACGAGCCCAGCACAACTTATTGACGGTCATTCCAAAACATGGAGATAGATAATCACCAGCTATAGGCTGTGGACAAGTTTTGCTACCTGGGAGACATGGTATGCGCAGGAGGAGGATGCCTTGCAAGCGTAACAACCAGATGTAGATGGGCTTGGGGTAAGTTCAGGGAGTTACTCCCGATACTTACTTGCAGAGCGCTGTCACTTTATACAAAGGGCAGAGTCTTTGCTGCATGTGTGCGGAGCATATTAGCTTACTCAAGTGAGTGCTGGGCCCTGAGGCAAATGGAACGCAACTGTCTGCTCCACAATGATAGGGCCATGGATATGCGGTGTGAAGATCACAGATGAGGTGGACACAATCTTCCTGTATGACAAACTGGGTATCCCTCACCTGGACGCCATCCTATGTCACAATAGACTCAGATGGTTTGGACACGTCCAACAAAGTCAGGGTTGGAATAAGTGCTGCCAGGTGATACCAGTGGAAGGCAGAGTTGGAAAAGGAAGGCCTAGAAAGACTTGGAACGACAACATCAAAGGCGACCTGCGGGCTTGTCGCCTATCCCCTGATACAGCATAATTACAATAAGATGAGTACAAAGAAGACAATATGGAAACAGTAATAAACAATAACAATGAGTAACAAATTACTACAAGAAAAAATAGGGGACATATGTTACGGAGGCAAAAATGGGAGAATAGGAATAAAATGGAAAATACTGTGTTAGTGAATACATACGTGACAAAGAAACCCATTAATAAAACAATGAAAGCCTGAATACAAAGTCTCTTTGCTGGCAAAGTGATGGCCTCAGCCTGCAGTAACCTGACAACCATATCTCCTTCTGTATTAAAGTTCTGCAGTACCAACAATCTGTTTTATTATCTATAGATATATCACTGACATAAGTATCTTCTTACTTCTTTATTTGAATAATGTCATTACTATTACAGTCAAGAACGTGTCTCGCCTGGAAGCATGAGAATTACGAAATCTTCCAGCACCCTCACGCTAGTGTGTACAAATAGACGTTAACAGAATAACAACATTGAAGCGGGAAAGTTGGTTCATAATATAA
>JAAAKL020010882.1:0-14032 GCA_010016065.2 Carybdea cf. marsupialis auct. non (Linnaeus, 1758) | reverse complement strand
CGATCCTGTGGAGTGCCTCTATCTCAAGCGGAGCAGCTCGCTGCCGATCGTCAGCACTGGCGAACACTTTGTGTTGCAAGTTGGCTCTACGCACGGCACGGTGCTCGAGGATTAGTGAGTGAGTGAGTGTATGTCCTCTTGCAATTGTGACCAGAGCGTAATTATCAGCTAACAACAGAATACTTCACAATAATGTTGCAAATATATATGTAAGAAATGATAATATATATAAATAAGTTAAACAATGACTGCTCGATGAAAAATTCTTTAACAATTTTCGAATACTACGAAACCTGCCAAAGCTAACTTTAAGTATTTTACAAGTACAGAGACTATTTCGTTATTTATATAAATCCCAAACCTCAATATGATGCCTTTGTCCATATTAAACTGACAAAACTAGTAGACATGAAGATGATCTTCATCACAAGCTTTGTCTTGATGATCCCCACTAAACCTAAAGAGCGTTGTATTGATATTGTTGGAACGCGCCATCATAACGAACGCACCCAAGTAGGGAGGGTGGTAAAGGGAGGGGGCGACGAGGCAAGAGCCACCTCGCATGACTAGAACGGTCAGGGACTATACTTTTACACTAGGCTATTTTGAGAGAACACTAAGCGTACAGTGGTCGAAACGAGGAAGAAGAAAGGGGGAAAGTTCTTTTTTAAAATAAGCGTCGGATAATAGGCAGAGCTAGGTCAGCTTAGCCGTTCTCGAATCCGTCCACTTTAAAGCAAGAAAACCGTTGGGCCTTTTCGGCTACCCATTTACTTCCACAGACATTGATTGGTCATAACGCTACTAATCTAGCAGTCAGACGTCTTATTGGCTACTTTCAAAACACAGTTTGGTATAAGTACTATTGTTTTCTTCTGAATCTGAATTCTAACGACTTTGTACTCTGCAGAGTGTCAGACGGAAAAAGCTCTTTAGTGCTAAAATGTTTTCGCTATGTCGTGCAGTTTTATATGATATAAGTATTTTAGTCACTACTCTATACTCTGACGTAACGAAGCAAATAACATGAGCTATGGGTTGATATTAGTTGGCATCCTAGAGATTATAATAATGTCGCGTTAAAGGATGTGTCAATCGATACGTGAGTTCAGCGAGTCAATACAGAAACACTATATCCTCATGAAAGCGAAGCCTGTCTCCAAAGTAATCGACGTCAACAGACAAGTTTATGGTTTCAGTATCTGCTTTCACAAAATTTGATACTGTCTTGCCAATTATCTGCAGTCAAAACAGTGCACAATATGCACAAGAGAATAATAGTTAATACCTACTGAAGATACGGCTATTTTCCCAAAACATCAAAGATTTAAAATGTCGGTACTTGATCGTGGTCTCCCTAATTAATCTGACACGGATATGGTAGCCCCTGCTCTTACCTCTCTCTCCGTGCTTTTTAAATTTCTGGCATTCAATTTTTTGACTTGGTCCTGTTCACTCACAAGAAGTCCTGATAGAAAGCACTTGAGAGGGAGGAAAGAGCCATCCTCCGTTTCTTATTTAGGGTTAAACAATGAATGCTTAAAAATTTTGAGTTTAAAATTAGCATCGATGAGGGAAAGTCGACCTTAAGAAGACCGTGTCGGTTAAAAGACAAATTAAGCTATAGAAAACAGTAAGCTTAACAGAACAAAATTTGAGTCACTTGAAGAAAATTTTAGTCATCTTCAACCGGGCTTTTAAACTAAAAGGTAATGTTATTATCTGTTTGGTAAAAATATTGTGTAAATTCTAATCTCATTGGAAATCCATACAACCATGTATTCTGTTTTAACAATATATTTCGAAGTATTTAAACTTCATCTTCAGGTTTAAAAAGTAGTAAAGTCATATAGAAAACAGTAAAACTTTTTGCTACAAATTACCTTACCTCATACAATAACTATATATACGTACTAAATCGTTCACAAAAAATTAAAGAAACTTTCCGTGGGATAAATTAGAGTGCAAATCGTGCTATGACGGGCAAACTACTAGACATTTATTAGCTCGCATGAAAGAACATAAACATGCTGGTACTCTTGTGCGAAATCATTTTCAAGTCTACAACGCGCAGATTACAATGGACGATGTAAATGTAATTGCTTCGTCATGCAAAACTATTAATAATATAATGATACTAGAAACACTTTTGATAAAAGGCATTAAGCCTTCTATTAACACTAAGGATGAATACAGAAGTCGTACTTTAGTCATTAAAATCTATTTTATCATACAGGGATTTTATTTTTCTTCCTTTTTTTTCGGTGAACAATTTTAGTATGTATATATAGTTGTTGTATGAGGCAACGTAGTTTTTAGCAAACAGTTTTACTGTTTTCTATATGATTTAATACATTTTAGATCTGAAGTAGAAGTTTAAAGACTTCAAAATAAATTGTCCAAACAGAATACATCGTTGTATCGATTTCCAATGTTATCATCGTTGCTTTAATCATACTATTAAGTTTTGTAGGGTATTAAAGAAATATAAAACTATATCACGAACACGATGCTGTCACCAGTTACCTCAGCAATGGATCCCTTTGGTGATATAGGTTTCTACTTCTCTTTTTAACCTGATGTAATGAAACTCCCACAGCGAGCCCAAGATGGAGAAAATCAATGACATCATAAGTTAATATGATATCTTTATCTTTTGGAGGGACTGTGATTTGTCCCATAGCTCCTCATCACCAACTTTTAAACCATTTATGATGTATATGACTAAAAGAGGCCAATTAGAGAATGCCTTATTACAAGCCATGTTTCGTTGGTTAGTATTTGATTGGTAATTATCGTGATCACGGAAACAGGAAATCACAACTATATAAAAATCAAGTGCAATGTGATACCGCATCATTTCAAATCCTCTCGTATCAAAAACACTTAACACGCTATTAAGATGTAGGATAGTTATATAGCTTTGTATAATATATATTGCTTTGCAACGATCACCAAGAGTATTCCTTTCTGTTATATACATATAACATTATCTACCTAGATGTCCTATGATTGATGCTGCAAAACCTCTATTTTATCAGCATCATATACGATATTTTCAGCAATGACAAATAATACATTCGGCGTCAGCATTTCTTGAATTTAAACCGATAAAAATAATACTTATATAATTTTAGCTTTCTTCGTTGTATTTTATGATATTTACCTTAACTGTTGAACAGGTTTGAAACAGTTATGCTTCTCTTTGAAGGTACCAAACAGCGAGAAGCATTAAATGCTCAGTAAATTTAGGAGGCTTCGTGGTTTTAGAATTGGTAACTCGACTGAATCAGATACGTCTGTTTAATGTCAGACATCTATTCCGACCCTCTACAATTTAGAGGACAGAAAAAAATTAAACCTAAGCTTGAGACTCAAGGGTTGCACTGAAAAACACCAAAATAGTAGCATTTGTGCCAATCAACCACTGCCGGCACGTATAGAGCTCCTCCAGTGAGTATAGCAATACGCTTAAGAATTTATGCTAGGGGATTCTGCTCTCCAAAGCTGGTCGAAACAATTTTATGGGTCGTATGCATGATGGAAAGATTGAAATTATACTTCTTTGCTTTGCTTACAAATGTATAATAGTAAAGAAATAATTCGATCATGATTTGAGATAAAGTATATTTTTGCGTCTTCTTCGTATAATTCTCCGCTTAGAAGTCCAAGATTGAAGGAACTCTGGCTAATATTTTTCGGTTAAAAGTCCGCCACCTTGAATAAATTAGCCGGTCATTTCTTAGCGTGGAAAACCCTTGACTGGCATGTCAGGTGGCGCCATGATAGCGCATGAAAAAGTCTTTTTAGCCCAACTGATGTTACTACTGTCAGTGTCCGTTTGTGCATGAGTACAGAAAGAGAGTGGTAATTATGATTTACTGCTACGAGCCGGGACCAGAAGCAGGTATGAGTTTATTTCTTCAGCTGGTGGTAGGAAGTTGACATTGTAGACTAAAAAATAATATCGACTGATTTCTCGAATCTTAAGTTCTGACAAATTTTTCACCTCGATCTCCGTTTGCGACTCAACCACTTTTTGCTAGTAGCCTGCAAAGTTGTCCTATGTATGTTTCAATAGTGCAAAGAAGAAAAAAGCGTGATATATATACTGGCAGACAAACAGACATAACTTTACATGCTGATCAAAGTTGAACACAGCCTACTTTTACAGATCATCACCTTTCACAGGCACCGGAGAAATCATGAAAAGGTCGAATGTAAATCTCCTTCGTACTAACATATAACAGTTAAGAAATAATATGATCTGGAATCATCTTGCCATGTTTTGGTATTACAGTCGATTATGTAGAACCCTGTTGCTAAGTTTCCTCCATAAATTTTCGAGCAAAAAATATTTTCACCCCGAAAAAGCAATTCCGTGCGCTTACGGCAACAGGTGATGCAAGTTGTTTGACGTGGGACGAAAAACACCACCACAAATTAACATGCAGAAAACAACAAGCTAAATATCTTGACAGCCTAAGTTTCCTAAAACTTAATAGACCACTATTGTAAAAAAAGTTGTACAAAGTGTTTGAATGCAAGCGGATTTAATATAATTATACTTAACACGCAATAAAGCACCTATAAACTTGTCAAAAAACTTAATGTCTAGTGAAGAATATATATTCGCATACAAATGAAAAGGAGTGATCGTTCAAACGTAGTTCACGGTTTCAAATTCACAAGATGCCGTATTTCCCAAACAAACTAAGCGAACGGGGACACATTTTGTCCTGTTAAATGTACGAAAGTGGCTAGCAGAATCGCTATGTATTCGCAACTAACGTTCCGATGGTACTAGTTAAGTCAGCTACCTTTTTCACTTTTTTATGTGATGCTTCTGGGTTAAAATGCCCCTAGTTGCTAGAGTCTAGGCGCTAGCAGAATTTGGTATTTTATTCCATTACCATGAGCATCGGAAATGCCTAGGACATTCTTCTTGTATTTATATATGTGATACACTGGTATCTATCTATTTATTCATATTTGAATTCAAGGCACTGGCTGTCGTGGACTTTTTTCTAGGACTGTGTGCAAAGCGCCGTGATGTAAATGAGGAACATGAACCATGGATCTTTCAACAACAGTTGAAGATACTATTGATTTGTTTCTCATGCTCTTCCAGTTTGTCTTTTTTTGTGGCATACTTGATTTCGAGCGTAGCCTATTGCCAGCCAGAGTAGGCAATGTCCAGGGGAGAGAGCACATTTGCAGGGGTGATCTTCCGTTATCTTCCCCAACCGATAGTCTTTAAATCGTGCTAGGCGGGATTCGAACCCAAAACCTCTGGCGTGTGAGTTCGATTCCTTAACCACTAGACTTCGGCGGCTCTCTAGTGTATCTAGTAGCTTGTAAAGTACCCAAAAATTCCTAACTAACTTTTCAATCCCTATATCTTGAAAATAGAGGTCACTATGGCCTTGTCTTGTAAAGAAGGTTTACACTGATTTTTAGCTCGGATACGTTCACATCTTCAGTGTGGAAGCCTATTTCCTAGTACCAAAGCTGCTTCGATCGGTGTTACTAAAATTTGTACAGCAGTTAAATCAACATCAAAAGCAGGTGTTTTATTGTATGTCTCTATCGACAAGGGAAGTTTTCTGTTCTTTCATTAACGTATTAGATAACCTAAATTATTTAGATTATCAAGTATCCAAACCAATTCTACAAAATCCATTCATATAGTGATATCCTCTCTCAAACATAATTGTATATTCTGAGGTTTTTTAGATTGAAATACTGCTCTTTTACAAGTTCAGATATCAAATATGGATTTTGAAGCATCTTTCCCTCTCCTCCAATTGGTTTATTTTTATAACGTTTAGTTAAGTTAGACTCAAACATTTGCTGATACTTCAACATATCCCATCAAATGACGTTGCTTGAACAGGTGTATAAGAGACGGCAGGTCAGGTTACAGTGATACATAAAACATTTCCTCGTGTTTCAAATTTGACAGGGTCCTGAGCGACGAAAGATCGTTTGACTAACAAATCGATAACCAGGCAATTTTCGAACTAACAAGAATGAGACGGTCAAATTTTGATACCTACTCAAGATGCGAATGGCTGTATGGGCTACTAAGCGTTATTGGTATTTTGCATCCACTTTCATAAATTTATAAGCTGCGGGGACTTGGTAGCTGCTGTCCGAAGTTGGGTAAAGGCCAGTAAAGGCTGATTTGCACGCTACGATTTTGTCTGGCCTACTCACAGTTGGTATGACGTACGTCTATTGTTCAGGAGCCTACTTCACGGTTGTTGATCTCAGCACGGATCGGGACGATTTTTAGAATATCTGTGACATTTGGAAAGATTTACTCCCGATTTTGGATTTCGTGGCAGTGCCTCAAAGTTTTAAGATGGACGCCTTGAAGTCGCGATGGAAAGTATAACTTTTTGTAAAGCAGAAACTACATTACTGGTAGGACTGTCATGTAGGGACACTCTGTAGGCGTATCAAAGAATAATACAGTGAGTCTTATTAGCAATTTTGGCATAGTCGACGATTTTGATGACAAACAAACAAGCGAAATGACTATGTAGTTTCTCAGCAAGGCTATAATTCCATCCAGATGAATGCAGCACGGTGAATCTAGGTGATTGCTTATTTCCCATTCTGAAGTAAGGTCTCCTTTTCAGCTTCTTCTACTGTTTCCGAACAAGATGAAATCCCAAACAGTGTTTTGTGCTCAAAATCGTCGAGCGTGTCGTGGAGGCTAATTACACTTACGACTAATCGTGGGTTGGTCACGTGACTAAATCGTCCCTAAATCGGCCAGACAAATCGTAGCGTGTAAATAAGCCTTGTATACAACTTTTTCGGTCATCAGCCGAAAGATGGCAAGACAAAATAAAGCTCCTTTGGCTGCTACTATATATTAGAAGAAAATTAATTCCATTCGGTAAAACAAAATATCGAAACTCTAACGCCTGTTTTGATCATTAAATAAAATTATGCGTTGCATAAGTATACGAGTTAACATAGTCATTGCCTCTTCCGCCGTTTATGTTAGGTTGATACTATTGTAGTGACACTGTCGCATGCAGCGCAAGGTAGAGCAACTCGCTAGCAATATACCAAATGTGCCCTTTCCTTTTATCTATTGGAGGAACTGTGATCTCTTTCACAGTTCCTCAATCACTCATTCTCACATCACAACATTTCTAATATATACCATTTATAAAAACAATGAACGAACGCTTAATTACAATAAATTAATTTGATAGATTAAGAATAATCAGGGAATGGTTCAAAATCGTGTGTTAGTATTTGATTGGAAGTTAGTATTAGGACAAAGGTTAGAAATAGCAGCAAAGAGGAAACCATACATATGAATGAATCACGTGTACTATCAACTCTACCATGACAGTATGTTAATCATTTTGGTATTGTATGTTGAGTATTACGAAAACCCGATCTGCACACGAGAGCGTGATGCCTTACGTCGCAATTTTTGTGATCTTCTGCTTGGTGTTCTCTGATGAAAAGTCGATAATGGAAAACCTGCAGGCTATATTTTGTTCCTAATTATTCAGGGTAATCCAATTTTTTCTGGCAAAAATTAATCACAGGCCCCCCGTCGCCCTGCATTATCGTCCCTTATTCCTAGGTACACTTTTATAAAGTTGAACTAAATCGTGTCCAGTGGGTACCGACATAACTGTAAGCTTCTACTTGCAAGGTGTTCTTTTAATTATCTTTGGGTGCTATGAGGAAGCTATTGGGAAAAGTGTCCAACAAGCAAAGTGATATCGACCTCTAATGTATTACTTAGCTCATGTTATCTGTAATCTTTCATAGTTCATTTTATTAAAGAGAAGAACGTTGCCACAACACTCCTCTAACACAAATAGAACCAATCCTATACGGGCTATATTATGCCTGTCAGGATGTTAGCATGGAAGTCTTCTAATTGTCTTGACTTGAACAATGAGCATAATCCCGTAGAAATTTTACGCATTTCCTAACTGCTGACCGACGGTTCCAATTTTCTCCTGCTGCAGCGCCCCGTACCTCCGACCAATTACAAAAGAAAAACTTTACTATTATGATGATGGTATTAAGGAAAAGAATTACAAATATTTCTTTATTCGAAACACAAGATATAAAATTTAAGTAATCACTTTACAAGGAATAGATAAATAACTAAAATTAATTAAGCATTTAAAACGAATCCACTATTGAAAGAATACCATCTATGACGAACGAGGAAAATGAAAGTGTATAATAAATCAGTTGAAGTTTGAGGAGATCTGGATTATCAAGTATAAAAACATTTATTTCAAAGCTCAGATACAACAAGCAATTAATTTTGACACAATACTCAAGATGATGTCAATAAATGTAAAGATGGCATGGAGCGTTTTGACCTCTAGCTAACAAATTTTTACTTTGACACCTTCTCTAAATGGTAACAAATTGTACAAAATCGGATAATTTAAGTCATGTTTATGTTAATGATGATAAAAATATTGATGATGTAAGAGTTGGTGTAAATGATTTGAAATTGAGACTGAAAAGTACAAGGCTCTTAAAGATGAAACTGCAAGGTTATGTGAGGATGAACAACGTGCTAGTTACCCCCATTGTTGTGGGTGCAACGTAGGTGATAGACACTGGAGAGCTTGGAATAGAAATGCGATTTGGACATTTGTATCAAACAGCTTGTTTTGGATAACGTGAGTTTCCAAACTGATGCTTAGGCGTGAAGTGTCATGAAATTGAAAGTATGAGAACCCTTTCAGTAGAAAGTCGTCCGATCTCCCAGTAAAATTCTAATCTATTTAGATCGTATACCTTGCGACGCATACCTATCAAACATAATAATAAAAATATAAATACATACTATGAAGCATAAACTAAACAGTTGTAAGATACGTGATGACATATTTGATTTCATTCCCCGTCTCCCGAACTGTATCCTTTCCCTAATCTTGTCTTTGTAAAACTTCAATACGATTCTTCAACATCCAGGAAAGTTTATGTAGTTCAAAGAGAATCTGTCATCCAATGGATGAGGGAACCACATCGATTATTATGTCGGAGGTGTGTACTTTGGGAGGGAGTACGGCATTCATGAAAACTGAGTCAAAGCAAGAAACATCTCTTGGGAGCTTTCTAGTGAACGAATCAAGCTTATTTTTCTCTCTTTAACTTATGGACATAGGCAAAGCTAAGGGTTGTGCTGGTAGTGGCCCCACGACCTTAAAAATTAACAATGTGAGAATAGAGAGACCAAAGAAGTAAGAAAACATCAATATGTAATCATCAAAATCCAAATACTTTTAAAACAATGTAACTCACTTTTCTGTTTGCAAAAATGCGATTATAAATTTTAACTTCCTTATGTAACTCACAGTTGATTAATAAGTTTTCAATAACAGGAAACTCTTTATCAGTGGTCTTTGATTCTAGTTATGACCTTGGCCTTGCTCATGCTTTATGCCACGACAATAACAAAAGTGTACGCAATAAAACGCATGCGTGCTGGCCTCTGGAAAAGCTTCTAGTGAGGGCAGATAAGCTCCAGCACGACGTGGTTGACGTCGTACTTGATTGTTTGCTTTTCAGATCATCAAAATAGCTCAAGAAATCGTTTTGTTGTTGTGTCGGTTTGAAACTCTTTCGCAATACGGAGATCTAAGGGAAAAGATTGATTTTAGAAGATCTATAAACGCTAGAATTACAACTTAAGACAAGGTCTTGAACGTTTCAAAGCTCGTGTTATAAGAAAAGGATCGGTTATGTGGCAATACACGTCTCAATGGCCTCTTCTGTTTGCCTTGTTTGTTATTGAAACCAAGGACATCACGCACGTGGACAGAGATGACGTCGAAAAGTCTAAACAATTTTATGTATGACTCCCAAATTCATGAACGATACTATAGTCACCATTAAGGGCACGAATCATGAAAGACCTTTGGCAATGTTTCCGAGTACCGGAGCACGTAGACTATTTGATGTCTTTGGCAAGAAGACAGGAAATCGAACGATATTTCTAACAAATAACGAAGAACCGTCGTATGCTAAGGACGTTCACAGAAGCTGCAATGTATTTGAGTAGGCAGAAGTTTTGATTTAGAGGACATGATGAATACCCGAACGCTTGAAACAGGCAAAATTATAGAGTATATACTTGAGTGTTTTGTTTTTGATCGTCTTCTGCACATGAACATAGAAATAGTGAGGGAATGGGAAGTACACACGGTTTTTTACAGACAGGCCCTATTTCTTTTGCCTCTTAATGTCTTGATAATATAATAGAAGACACAATCGACAAAGGTATTACAGAGTCTTTTTTAGCATTCAAGGGGATAAACCAAAGATATCACTCAGCCGAGTGTCACATTGAGAAATGGGCCAATATCGTGGAAAGGGTTTTGGGGCTTTTCCAACGTTGGTTTGAATAGTGCATATTTTTCTACGTCAGTGTCAAGTTGTACTGTTTTAATAACTGTGTCAAAATTTGCTAAGTGTGGGGTTACAGAGAGCCCAACAAAAATTCTCAATATACTGAGCGTCTCTCGTGTATTAGGGAGCCCAAATTACTGTAACAAATTCAGCCCATTTGCTGCTTACTATTGTTTTAAAGGATACTAAAAAGTTCTAGAAACCATGCTATCTGCATAGTATTATTTTATAAGTTGTTGGTCATTACGCATACAATATTTTGTTACTATTACTATTAGATGATTAATCAGATTTTCATTCAAGTTTGTCTTGCTGAAAACGAGGCACGGTTTGGTCAAACGATAGAAATCAGTTTTTAGATAAGAATAAGTGTGTAAGTTTTGTAGATGATTTCCTGCACATCTAAAGATCAGCTGTGTAGATAACAGCACAGCAGCTGATTCATGATATATAGATAGAGTTAATAATGCTGAAAGGGATATATGAGTAGGGATTTCAAACAATATGGGGACCAAGGCTCTATGGCACACTCAGAGTGAAGGGGGATAAGTTGCTTCTTTAGTACCATCCTATGACACACTTCAAGAATGACCTGATGAGCAGTTTTGGCTTCGATGCTGCTTATAGAATATTTTAAAAGTGCAGTACTTGTACAAAAGAACAACGGTGAAATGTATAGTCTGATGCTAACAATAGGACACTGATATCCAGCTCTACCCAGGTTTAAAGAGCAGCTTCCCTGCACCACTGTCTTTACCATGAAAGGAATGCCATTAGCTTTCCCTTCTCGCCGCTTACATTTTTCGTATTCTCCCAAAAATTATAAATCTATATGCTTATTTTACATATATTTTTAACAACTACAAATTAAAGAGCTATAAATCGCAAATTGGAAATGCAGGCAAACGATCAACTAAAGAAAATAAAACATGTTCTAGTGTAGTCTATTAAAACATATCATAGCTACATGTCAGAATTCGTATAAAGGATTGGTTATTCATCAATATCGATGAAGTGGAGGCTCAGGGAATTGTCCAACGTAAAGAGATATTCTAACAATCCAAACTGAAGTGTTTTAGGCCAGGAGCCTAAGTAAACACAAGGTTAAATTAAAAGTATTTCAGCCTGTGGGTAGTGCAATATCTTGCGCAGCTAATGATAGTGACCTGTCTCGGCTTGGTAGAGAGGCTGAAATGAAGAAGGCTGTTGGTCATCACATTTTCGTATTTATTTGAAAACACCAAATTTAAATTTTAAAAGCAGAAGAGTAGAAATGTTGATATTCCCTTTAAGAATGTAGGCTGAGTAATAAGAAAGTTTCCGATATTTTTTAAACCTCATGCAAGAACCATTTTAAAACAACCTTGTATTAATATAATTGAACAGGCATTTAAATCACTGTTTAAGATTTGCCGCTTTATTTGAAGGCTACGTGAAGAAGGGAAAGAATTTTCCGAAAGCTAGAAGAAAAATGGCCGATCTTATTGTTTTCGTTATTTTGTATTTATCTGTCTTTTACAACTGTCTTTTTCTGAGCTTAGGAAACATTCCTTCTGAATTTTGTACTGATGAACGCTAGTGTTCTCCATCTCTACTAAGTGTTGTAACAAGACCTACCTGTGCTTGATTTGTTTTAGAGTTAGATTCAAATGAACACTCAATTTGATTAACTGGGGACTAGTGCACATTTTCTATCGATATTATCTGCAGCTGAGACTGATATGAGTGCTTGCAATTTAGCCGAAGCTTGTAAATACTGCATTATTTAGGAAAAGATTTCAGCATACGGAGAGATTAGCTCCCCTTGCACGATTAGACTGTCTGCTATTGTTCATGCTATAACTCGAGTAAAATCACTATTTATTCCTTCAAGAGTTACTCCCTTGAACGATTAGATTTCAATTGGTGCTCTAAGATGTAGGATGCAGTGATATCGAGTGGTCAACTGTGTGTAGTTAGTACTTGTCAGTTTCTTCACAGTTGCCGCATGACAGTTGGCAGCTGTGCTTTTGAAACGTTGAACAATGAAACGTGCTAGTTGGTTTTAGACGATTTGTTATGCTCTGCTAGATTGGAGATCTAACCTTACATCCGACAGTACAAACATTAATTATTCTTCCGGAACGATTGCTATTATCAAGGAATCACTAGTCGGCCAATAGTAATGGGTGAGTTCACTTTTTCCATACATTTGTTGATTACTGACACTTCAGATGAGACAATACTATCAGGTAAACCTGTATAGCTCTTTGGACTGAATAGTTTCTCTAATACTTTCTATCATTCGTGTGCGCATATGATAAATTTCTTCTTGATTGTGCCTGACCAGTTATAATGAAATGTTAGGGGAAAATGACATTATAAAGAGAAAAATCTTTATAATGAATCATTCTTCGTGACATAGCTAAAACTGACAAGTCTTAGTCATACATGACGTTGATATAGGAAGGATGCTTATCGATTTTCACGTATTTTGACTCGTTAGACTGCATGTCTTCTTCGACAAAATTAACCCGATACGTGTTCAGTAACGGTAGTCGCTCGCTTCAGTTTTGATATTTGAGACTACCTAAAATGTTTTCGTGGGTTTGTGAGCTGCTGTGGAACTCGCGTACAGCCAACCTGTATGAAATTTAATCTTTTGATTCCGTTCCAAATAATTACACAAATCATGCGATTGCTGAAAGATGGATTTCAGATCCTTCATTTCTGAACTGCTTATAGATTGTCATTCAAGATTTGTTCGAGTGTTAAAAAAATAAGTTTAGACAACTTAGATTTCCTTCTCAAAGTTGATCATTCTAGAAATTTCCGCTGCTTTGCTTTTACTGTCTCTGAAGAAAACAAAGATTTAGTGTCGTAAGTGGGGTTAACCCTTCAAAGGATAACTTGCCTGTCACCATCTTTGTGATCTCAACACAGAAAAGTCGGCCAGAAATAGGCCATACGTATGAATTTAAATCAAGTTTCAGTGTACATAATAATTATGCTAGACTATTACGTACAGAATCTTACTCGGCATGTCCTTTTTACGACTATTTATAGTATCAGAAGATTTCTGTTTTTAACAGTTTATTTTGGTCTCACCATTCTAGTTTTCAATGCGATTGTTATTATATTCTGCCTTCTAATGCACTCAAAACACGTGGTCGAGCATACCGATCCTCAAAATGGCTTTAAACTGTTGACAAAAAGGTGACCTAAATGTTATTGGAAGCATGTTAGCGGTCGTCCATAATATTCTATCAGTATGACTATTTCATTAGGCGATAATACCCTTGTATTATAAAGAGATAGGGAAGTAAGAATTATTAATTAAGCAGGAGCTTGACGTGACCTCCTTGAATGTGGTCATCGTGGCCTCGTAATGAGGGCAATGTCAACAAAGGGAAGAAAATTGACTGTAAAAAAAGACTTTTATCGCAAGAAATTAGAGCAGTAGCAGTGCTATCTGTTGAAAAATGGTAATGGAGACTTTGTACAAAAGGTACCTCCAGGATTGATTAGTATTTGGGTTTAGTTTGCGTTAACTGGCACAGGTTACCCAACTAATAATACTTTTGCAGCATCTATTATGCCACGTTTTAGAAATCTTATTGTGTTATATACTGTT